>JAQFZW010000492.1:0-56992 GCA_034687055.1 Heteromurus nitidus
TTCAAGTTGACCTAAGACCTATCACTGGTAAAAGTTTCAAAGCGATACTAAAATTGCATGTAGATATATTCCCTCGTGAGTCGGATGCCACATATTTCAGAAAAGTTGTTAATATCCCATTTTATTGATTTGGATTCCCAAACGACCTGAGGATATCGCCCAGAACGCAAGAGTTAGGGTATGGTGTCGGCTAAATTTATAAATTATTATTGGGAAACACATGTGCGCATGAATGATTACCGACGACGCTATTTGATCCATTTCAGCCACTCTCTATGCTTAATTCCAGACGGCCCAATAACAAAATGCACAATTCGCATGTGATGGGGATTATGGCAGAGTCAAAATGTGTTTCAAACTAAGGTTTCAAATCATTACGGTGCGAATCATGAAACTTTTAATCCAGGTTTAAGCCTGACTTACGACTGGTACCGAGCGGTCTTAGGTTTGAGTGCGATAAACTTCATGTTAGATATCGTTCATCGTTGTGATCGCCCCGTTCGTAAATCCATGGAGATCGAGGATTTGGACAAGCGAAAACTGCTTCTGGGGTTGTTTTTCGAGCAAAAACCGAGTGCTATTGTCACGCTCATTGATGCCCTACATCAGTGGTCACGCGCTGTCACGCTTGTGTGGTTGGACAGGGGCATCCGGAGTCTACTCACAGCTTCATTATCTAATGCTTATCAAAAACGCTTCAGAACGCTGCCAGTGTAGTTGTTTTCTCTGTAAAGTTATTTTTCCATTCGTTTGTTCGTTACCAATAAATCGTTTGGTTTAACTTGAGTTGGGACAATAATTACTCAATGGCTACTCCAAATAAGCAAATCGCTATACTCATCGCAGCTCTAATTGGAGCTGTATCAAGTGAGGACGAGCCTCCTAATCCCAATCCATTGTTCTTGGGATACTTTTTGAAAGATTTTTATGACATTTGTACACCTAATGCAAGCGCTTCTAATACGGTAAGATGACAAGCTGGCTGTTATCACTTCACGCAGCACTGATTTATCGTTTTCCTTTAATGTCCTACGAGAAGGATATTTTTTTTAAAAACCATCTCTTCCTTTTCGTTTATGAAACATAAATATGTCAATTTAAAATTGTAGTGTCCTCTCAGTACACCTGATGACTTCAAACGTCTCAAAGCAGCCAAAGCACTAATTAGACAGCAGATTGAATACTATATGTCGGTGCCACGAATGGCAATAATCTGCATAATGCTTACTATCATATTCGTTCTTATGATTCACTTGGCTCTGGTAAAACATTTCGACTGGAGAACATTGCCTATTTTTACCATTTACTACGATATGGAACTGGACCAGGATAAAACAAGTAACTAAAAATCTAGGCATTTAATTTCTATTCCAGTTTTTGCTAAAAAAAACTTTTAATACATATCCCAAATTAATTTCCACCTGTGTAGGTGGAGTAAAGTTTCATCAATACATTTGGATGAAGTATTTGGTGTTGAGGGGAAATCATGCAGTATTCCGTGGAAGGGATTACCATGAAATCAATTGGTATAAATACAATAGGGATGTCAATTTTGACTACAAAAGTGTGCGGGTTCACAAGTTCACTTTCCTCGACAAGAAAATGCTAACGAAGCATTTAGCTGAAGATATCGAAAAGGTTGCTGCTGAAGATCATCCCGCTGGTCATCCGCCCTCATCCAGTAATACGAATGTTAGACAGTGAGCAGTTCCAATTTGGGTTTAGCAATTCTTAATTTTACCAGCCAATTTTTATAAAGCTACATGTCGTTTTATGTGAAAACGATAAATAGGAATATTTCGATTATAGTTATCTTTACCACATCTCTTTAAAGTAATATATGAAAATAACATGAACAGTCAAGTTTCGGGATAATAAAATATATGAACATTTTGTTACATGCATGGGTTAGTTTGATTCTGATCGCATCATCATCATCACACTATGCACTTGTGTACGAGTAATCATAAATCGTTGGATTCCCCGATGGTAGATTGAAAGAAAGCGGATATTTTCAGCCGGAACCGGAACAAGAAATCCGCAAAACGCAATAGTGTGAATCTATTTAGCTCAAATTACCGGCAGCGAGTCAAAAACCTTGTAAAGAACATATATTCTGCATCTCAGGTTGCTTTTATTCTCCAAGCATCACAGTTACGCTTCTCGCATGTAGCCTCCATAAAGTGAGATACATGATCAATGATAATACCAAAGAGTACCTTATGTCTACTCCTTGGATTTATACGATACCATAGCCAATGCAACTCTTGTGAAAAATTAAAACCTTAGATGTTGCACCGCGCCCACTAGACTCATCGTCAGACTTCTGATAGTCTTTGTCATCGACGCGAACGCTTGAAATCCTGTTTCGATAACTTGTTTTCAACCTTTTTTCTAAGTTTTCGCTTGTTAGTGTTCCACCCTTCACACTTCCACTATGCCAATTTTTAATACTTATATATCCTCATCCGTGATTGTTCATGTTACAATTGTAGACTTCTGGGATGGATTGGAATCATCATCACCTCACTCGACGTTTTAATATGATACTCCTGCTCCATACATACATATAAAACTCATGATGAATGGTCGAGTAATGCGCTGCCTTGTAAGTAATGTTTGTATCATAGATCGGTATTAAATTAATGCTCATCATCATCATAGTTTCTCAAACAGACTTTAGGATTCCGTGATTCCGTCCATGCTAACTAGTAAATCATCTTTTATTCATAATGGAACTCTGCTTTTGAAAAAAAACAAACAAAGCAAGTACGCAAACTTCGAGTAAAAACTGCGAAGTGTGGAGAGCATGAACAGTTCAAGTAGGCTGCAAACATACAACATACAACAAAGACGGCTCTACACAGCAAGAAGTGGTACAACTCCACATTTCAACATGGTGTTACTCGTATGGCATCATATATCAGATACGTTCTTTACAATCATCTCATATCACAAAATTCCATGCTCAACACACGACTATGATGAAGTTATACTGAAAAGTAAAATCTAGTAGATATGATATACATATATACGTATGTACATATGCACATAGGTACTTTACCTTACTATGCATACGATACTCAAATACAGAAATGCTTCAACTCGTTTCGCTCATCTGGTGTTGTTGGAGAACAGAGAACATGCTGCTGCGCCAAATGCTGTTTTGTGTTATACTCAATTCAATCAAACTCCCCTTTGCTTTGGTATGGCTTCTGTGAATGTGAATCAAGAGAAAAGTGAGTAATAGACGACGAAATATATGCATGGTGAGGATATTTATAGGATATTATTTGAACAGTCTCACAATATGTGAACTTTTGTGCATAGCGAGCCACGAACATATGCATGCCTGGCAATTAAGCTTTGTTTACATCGTCATCCTCAGAGGAACTTTGCAATATTTAAACAGTACCACTAACTGCGTTTCAAACATCCCCACACAAACTTGTTGTTTTTTAAAACACTAATTGGAAGTTCCGAATGTGCCCTACATTATATCCAAAGTGTAACATAAAATCGCCACGTTCCAATTCGAAGTTTAATTCGAATAGGAGAATTGTGTGGGGTGCAGTATTGTGATTGTGATAGAGATTGGAGGACTGTAGGAATAAAATTATAAACAAGGACTACCTCAGTGAATACAGCATTTCCCGTAAGCTTACTTTTTTAATTGTGGAAAGTATTATATCTTAACTTTGGATAGTATGTCATACAATAGTACTTTGGCAGGAAGCATACAATAATTTTGCTGGAAAAGCTGACTCGCAATAAGTGATCTTTGCTTAGAGAGGCTGAATCTTCACTCTCAACTGTTTATACACAGTTGTATTCACAGTTTTTACGACTTATTAATAATTAATTAATAGCCGTCATCTATTCCAGGTTGCTCCTTATTCTGGTAATAGTTGCAAATTGTAGTGCTCTCCCATACACGCACAAAACGCAATGTCATGATTGTCATGCCCGATGGATATGCGTCGTGAGTGAGTCGAGTCATAATCATAATCAATACAAACAGCTCCAATAAAATGCCCTCCTTTTCCCTAATCACTTGTATAAAAAGATCCCGTTTGATGACGGCCATCGTGTGACACGATCATTGACTCACCATGCTTCACACATATTTTATCGTATCATGATCGTCTTCCTATAAAGTTCCTTTCACCTCCCATTCACCCCTTCACTCATGTTCCAAGTTTCTTTGATGCGTTGAAGACTGAAGACGGGAGTTTATAAAACTTGAATTAGTTTTTCTTGGATTAATTTAATGGTCAGGATTTGCGAGTGTTTTAACCTCAGGTTTTAACACGTTGACATGAAGAGAAAGAGGAGAAGAAGAAAGGTGTGGTGTAATGCAAAATGCAATGCAATGACAAGTGCCAAGGGGTTTCGTATTATAGATTTCAGCAACAGTAAGAATTCCTCGACGTAGTTTCCATTGTCAATGTCCATGTATGTCGGTAAATAAAATGTGAAATTATGGTAAATCCGTAATGCTTCAGCACATTAGCTCGTTCACTCGCGTTCTCAGACACATGGTTGTACTCTACCTCACACGGAAATCTCCTGCGACTAAAAGAGACTCTTCCTGGTTTTTGTAGCTATCAGATCAGTCAATGACGATATCTTTATGTTAATGTAGTCCTCATTTTTCAATTGTCCCCCAATACATAAACATGGATATATAGGTTTTGGTTTAGCTTTACACAAGAAATTGCTTGCTACGAAGAATCATGTTGAACGCGACAAAATTTGTACTCTTCGGCTGGCTGCGAGTTACAATTGCCATCAGAAGCAGATCGCACACGAAATCATGGAACGTAAATGCATTGTATAATTATTTACCAGCAGGCCTGGATTATTATAGGAAATAGGAATATGATGATTTGTTATCATTTTTGTCATCGTAGGAATAGGAATATTTTGTACAATCACAGTCCCAACCCAACCACATGCCACATTTATATATGGATACTCATCAATTTTGTTCTGTAAATCGGCATAATAGCATAACGGACAGACATCAAACGCTGAAAGTAATTGGTAATTTCATTTAGTCATGTACCATGGCCATGCATAGGCACAAAAATTTAAGCTCTTTGACCTAAATTGACCTTGCATTGATTTGGTGGGTTTCATCTGCAGAGCAACCACCCAAGAAAGTTGATAGTTGTGTCACTTCTTATTAGGAAGCGTGTTAAGACTCGAATAGAGTTTGATAAGGAAATGAAGGCAATGAAATGCTTAAAATAAAGTATCCTTCAGAAAAACTCTCTCTGGAGAACCAACACGAGATGTGTATTTATTATGACGATTATGAAGTAATGTAGTTCCACTACTCAGTGCTACTGTACGTAGTATAATGTATAGTATGCACTATGCCGTCAGCTAGTCTATAACTATTTATAATATCTCTATTCGTTTTCGTCATAGTCATTGGTAAACATATACAAAAGGTTATCATATCATATCGCCGTTGTTTGTCACTGACAGGGAAATGGATTCTGATATGTGTGCGCTTCGCTTTCGCTTGCCTCAGTCTTTTTTGGAAAGATGAAAGAGTACCTAAGAGTATTCGTGGGTCTGTTCAAGTCTAGAGTTGATATGTCTGTGAGAAAGATTAAAGATTTTCCAGTTTTAAGTTATCCCATTGCCCGTCAATCAAACAGCATTGATCAATCTTTTCTCTCTTTCTCTCTCTCACCTTCACCTCCTCTCATTTTCCGAATAATTTATGTCTTTCTTGATATTATTCATAGACTTGTGATTGTGATGCATATCGGCGAGTTCGATGATCATGATATGACAGGCAGTAGATTCACATCACATCATTCGTGATTTATGAATTGTGATCATTTGAGCGTTTGGCCTTTTTATATGCATATTTTTGGACGAGTGCGGAGTAGTGCCTCATATATCAAGCAGGTGTGCACTGTGCAGTGTGAATACTGCGAATACGTGATTGTTTGGGGAAAAATTGGTTGGTCACGGAGAATGGAGGTAAGGAATGGTACTTCGCCATCCCGATTTCGGATCCAGAGAACGTCTGTCTCTGTGTAAAATAAAACAAGAATTCATCTTACGCAATAAGTGTAACTGCTTTGAATTCATGTTACATATGTATATACAAATATACATTATAATACTGACTAGCATAAATGTAAAATGTAATAATACATTTCGTAATCGCATGTATTATCTAACTGGTCTGCTAAAAGTTACAAAAATGCCATAAATGTATTTTTTGTTTTATTTTTTTAGACTGCGAAATTGGCACGAAACCTCGTTGTGACTTGTTACTTTGTAACATGCTGACAGGCATGTCCTCTTACTTCATTCCTCCGACGGTCCTGTTGGAATTGGAAGCAAAACATCGTCGTAAAACCATTTCCCCAGAACTCGTCCGATTTCCCAAATATGAATCGTAGTCTCGGAAGTACCGCCGACAGTTGGCAAATGGACAGCATTGCACACTATTCTGTGTTAGTGTTTTAATTGAGCATATCGAGGATTGTTGTTTCAGTATTTAAAAAACGTTATGCGAGAGTAAAGTTCGAGTTGCGTAAATGCGCATGAATTTGGAAGTGGCATCAAATGGAAAAGCTTTAGCAAGAAATAAGAAAAGAAAATAACGGTACAGACGCAGACTGGAACCTTATACTCGAGGACTTCAAGTACCGGATACCTGTCGCCGTCAACCTAATTCCAGGGTCAAGTTGCTTCTGTAGCTCAAAATGCGTGGGTTTGAGACGTGTTAGTGCACCATTATTGATTATACCGCAATGTTCTATCAGTTTTCGCCTAACACAAGCGAACATTAAGTTTCAAGATGAAGACTGCAGATACAAGTTTATTGGATCAGCCTGTAAAGGATGTGAGGAAGATGCTGAAGCTTATGAACCATCCAGTGTCTTTACTAATCTCAGTTCTACTGATACTCGTGCCACCGTCCCGTGCAACGATATACGTTGTATCCGAGATTACAAATGAGACAACCATAGCTATTAATGATATGCCTGCGAGATTTATCCCAGAGAGGTACCCGTTCGGAATGCAGGTAAAATATGAGAGACTTCAGTTGCTCTCCAACAGTAAATCTGCAATGAAATTTGCAAATTTGAAAGTTTAAATGAAAGTAAAATAAGATCTAATATGTTATTTTTTTCGTAGGGGTATCTGGTTGTCGCTGATCCGCCTACCGCGTGCACCAAAGTGAAGCCTCCACCCACACCATATTCTCCCGGCATCGAGTATCCCTTCAGTTGGATACTTCTTGCGAAACGAAGTCCAGATTGTCACTTCCAAACTAAAATTGAAAACGCCCAACTTAGTGGGTACAATGCCATAATTATTCACAATGTTGGATCCAATGAAACTGAAGTTATGGGGGTTGAGGATCCTGGAAAGCTTATGATATACGCAACGTTTATTGGCGAATATGATAGCAAAATATTGAAGAATTTTACATTTCGCAGTCCGTAAGTATATTATAGAGAATTTCGGATGCAAGTAAATTAATACTGATAATAGTTTGGGTGGGTGAACGATTTATTTTTATCATGTTTTCTCTGTAAACAGGTACTTCATTCGAATTCGAAATGAATTTTCGGTAAACAGCTACCTTTTCCCGTTTGCAGTCATTGTGGGAATATGCATTATAGTCATGCTGCTTTTCATGGTAAGATTGGTAAGGGCCTTCTTAAACCTTGTCTTATCTTGCAAATACTGTAAGGTATTGCTCAACGCACTGCAAACTGTTAAATCTATCTGTTAATGATATACGTGCATAAAATCTGCCGTGTTTAACACTGAAGGTATCTGTACTTATTTTCTAATTAGTGGCCATGTTTTTAATATTGCAAATTGTCTCAGTTCAAATGCATAATTTGTAATTTATTATTCTCCCAGTAGGTGCTCGTTTTCAGTAAAGACTTTGCGAATGCCTTACATATTTGTTCTATATATGCTGTTTAAGTTTCTTTTTCGTTAGTCATGTACGATGTTCTCAGAACATCGTTCTGCTTTTGAGTTTAAGTATGGTTGACATGTCGTGATTTTTATTCAAACTGATTAGGAGAGCAGTTGCCTGTCATTGAATATGTACTCCGTTTTATTGCATGATTCCTGGCTTTAAATTCTTTGTTTTTGCACGTTCAGCAAGTGCGAAATTGTGCTCAAAATAATTTTTCAGTTTCACGGTAGAAATTAAATGACTGCTATGTGAAAATACTGTCCGCGTTTCAGTCTTTCTGTTTCCTCTGCTATGGTCGCTACCGCTAACAATATCTGTCTGTTCTGGTGATTTAATTACAGTTGTGGCAACAGGTGGTGCGTTGGCTTAGAGAGAGAAGAAGGTCGAGAAGGCGCAAACTTCCAGCATCGGCCCTTAAAAAATTACCTATCCAAAAATGGAGTAAGGGAGATCCTTACGAAACTTGTGCCGTGTGCTTGGAAGATTTTGTAGAGCAAGATAAAGTCCGCATACTTCCGTGCAATCATGGTAAATGTTTTAATTTTTTGCACATATAATTCATCTTCACCGGTTGAATCATTAGCATACAACTTCTACGATATGGTTTACAGGATACCATGCGCAATGTATAGACGTTTGGCTTCTGAAGCAGAGGAGGGTGTGTCCAATTTGCAAACGAAAAGTGATCGTAGCTGAAGAGCATTTCTCAGATTCCGATACAGAGACTGAAGACGAAAATGCTCCATTAATTCCTACTACTTCAGCATCTCAAAACCCCCCATCAGGGGCTAGTACCTTTATTCAAAATCAGGTTCGTTGCAGTGATCGTTAATTCTATTCGTGTAAAACTGCAATTATGTACTAATTTTACTATCTTCGAATTGCTCCATAGATTAACGTCCGAGTGATTGGAATTGGCTCCAGACGACTTCTTACTAGAGACAGACAGAACCCTGTTAATGACTCGGATGCATCTTGGTCTTCCGTTAGTAGCGGTAGTAGCCACTCTGTCAATGCGGATCAAGAACGTGATGCCTTTTCTCAAAGTACAGTATCAACAAGACCAAGTACAAGTGCTGGACATTCGCAATCCGTTTTTGCAGAGGTTCATCAGTCTACAGAAATGTTACGGAAAAGACTTGAGGCACAGAAGAAACATAGTATCTCCGCAAGTGCGGATTTGGGTGACGATTGTGTTCAAGATAGTCAAGCAACTGGACACGAAAATTCTGCTTTTGTTTCCGAGTTGAAAACTAGTGACGATACAGTGGGTGCTTCAACATCTTCTAATAATCCAAAGACTGGCCTAGCAAATGAACATGAACAATTAATTGTGGTGGTTGCCAACACTAATGACGACGAGGAACAGACTCCTGGTGAAAGTGATCAATTTGCTAGCGCATAAGACGTTTTTAATGCATACACCTGTTAAAATTTCTCGTTGACGGTTGTTTAGGTCTTAGCGTTCAAAATCATCGTAGGCGTAATATAAATAATCCTATAAGTTACATTCGTTAGTTGTAACTTGCAAGTCTTGTAGCAAGCAGTATAATATATATGCTTTTTTATGCTGTACGTGCCTGGGCCATTTTTAGTTCATTTTAAACATTAAAATTGAGTGACATGAAAAGATTGGCCTACATTAGTATTATAATATGTTTAATTGTTTTTAAAGCCAATCGTGAACGAGTGAATCACGCTTATGAACATTTAGTCAAGTTAACAGAACAAACAAACGTGTGAGTGAGAAACAGTAAAACGTATCGACCCAACTTCAAATGCAGTCTTGTTATATTTAAGTCAGATTTTCCTTGATATCTGCTCCGTGATTCGTAAAGAAGCTTAACTATTCTCAGTTCAGTGTGATTATAACAATACAAAAAAGACGACGTATATCCGAGGATACAATCAAAATGAGTGCTATATTTGCTTTTTATCTCGAGTCAATTACTACTAACCAGAATGTGATCTGTTTAATTATCAGACTTCGTATTGAAGCTATCCTGACGTGTAAATGGTTTTTAATAAATCAACAGATCTATAACATTGCATGTTATGATGTAAACTGCATTGTGTGATTTTATAAATCAATAAAGCCGGAGTCACACTCGTTATCAAGTGCTTCCATGAATGAAATCACTGTAAAAACTCGCTGTGATCACCCAGATGTCGGGTATTCACAATCGCGTATATATTGTCTGTTATTGACGTAGAAGCTATATGCATCCTTTTCGGCATTCCATATTCCAGTTGTGGCGGCACGCAAAGCTGCCGACTGGGTGGAATGGTGGCATACCGTTAGTCACAGTGGTGACGTAGCAATTTCGATAAGACTATGCTACATGCAATTCGTCGTTGTTAGAGCAATATGATTTGTTTGACGAAACAAAGGGATACCTAAATGCAATTTTTTGAGGTGAAATGAAAACACGATTTTGATTTAGACTTGGCGTTTCGCTCCAGTTTTGGGATACCTTTCCTGGAACGCTTTTACATAAATTCATTGAATGAAAAACGTTCCCAGTTGCACGTTACTTTGACTCAATTTGCGAACCAATTTCCTTGTATTGCATAACCGTTTCAACCGTTGGTGTGTGGACAAGCCTGCACAATGGACGCCAATAAATTTAGAAAAAGTGGATATGAACTAATTGACTGGGCAATCCGGTACATGGAGACATTGGATGATCGCAAACCGCTGCCGGACGTTCAGCCTGGATGGCTGTGGAATGTGGTACCTTGTGAAGCACCAGAGAAGCCTGAAGCTTTTGAACGGATTTTAAAGGATTTGGAGCCTGTAGCGCTCAACGGGGTTAGTCTTTTTAGTCTTTCATCAAAGCGACACAACTAATATCTACCATCATTATCTTCGATACATAACTGACGCATATCCCATCTTTTTTTGCATAGATGGCCCACTGGCAGCATCGACAATTCTTCTCATACTTTCCTGCTGGAAACTCTTGGGCTTCCATCATGGGAGACATTTTCTCGAATGCCACCGGCGTCAACGGAACAAATTGGGTGACTATACACGATATGGATGAAGCATTATATGGAATTACCTAAACTGATTTATACTGACAACTGAAAATGCATCTTCCATATTTAGGGCGCCTGTCCAGTTGTCACCGAACTGGAGATAATCGTTGCAGACTGGTGCTGCAAGTTCCTTGGACTGCCAAAGTTTTTTCTTTCACAGTACTCTTGCCCTCACAGCGAGGGTGCTGGTATTATCCAGGTACACAGAGGGAGAATGTATGAAATATTTCACCTGTGAAACTGAATTTATATTCACTTAATAATTTCTGACATCACAGCACTCTGCGTCTGAAGCGATCTTTTATTCTATGATGTGGGCTCGAGAAGATGCAGTTCGAAAACTTCGTCAGAAGCACCCTAACAAGCCTAGGGCAATTCTGCTGAACATGCTTGTGGCATATTGTAACAATGAGTGTCATTCGTGCGTTGAGCGAGGTGCATTGATGGGATGTGTTCATCTTCGAAAATTAGAGCCGGACAATGAGGGAGGTGAGAACACTATATCGATTATAGCGCAAAAGGTAGTGAATAATTATGTCCGTTTTTGGCGCAGAATATATATTGAGGTATGTTGAATAATAGGCATCAAAGGCGACACTTTAAGAAAGGCTATTCAGGAAGACATGGCTCAAGGACTTATCCCCTTCTTCCATTGCGCTATTATTGGCTCTACCGGTATTACTGCCTCTGATGATTTAATGGAAGTTGGACCTATCTGTGAAGAGTTTGATTTGTGGCTCCACTGCGATGCGTAAGTTGAGAGTTGGGACAACAGTGTGTAGCTAATCCCCAAGAAAACTACCCAAAAAAGATCATGCTATAATTCAATTGCTTGCAAGAGCCTACAGCACATTATTAATCATTCTTTATTAATCATGTTTTATGTTTTATACACTTTAACAACCCAGAGCGTATGCAGGAACCTGCTTTGCATGTCCAGAAATGCGACATCTCACGCAGGGATATGAGGTTCGAGACTTCACTTTATATAAAGCACACACTATGCAAACTGCTTCAAATAAAGCATTTGTAACACATATTGCTCAACTTTTTTTGCAGTATGTCTGGTCGACTAACTGCAACACAAACAAATGGATGATGTGCAACTTTGAAGCTTCTCTGCACTGGTATGGCAAATGAAGCTCATAATATCTACTTTTGTTCTGAGTTGACCAAAAAATGCTCACATTTTTCGCAAACACTTGTAGGGTTCGATACAAAGCAAAAGCAGTTGATCCTATGACAGGATGGGAAGAAGAAGTCTGGAAAACACCATATCCTCCAGATTTGAAAGTACATGCGTTTCTAACAGTTTGATTCTCATTTGCAAAGTATGTATTTGCAAAAAAACTTTTATATCCCCTTCTCCAGCATTATGCTGTGCCAGCAACAAGACGATTTCGAGCTTTCAAGCTGTGGTGCGTAATCCGAAACTACGGAGTTGAAGGGATTCGCCGCTATTGTCGCAACCACATCAATCTCGCCAAGCTGTTCGAGAAATACGTGAAAAGAGATGATCGTTTCGAAGTATGTGGACCTGTTCGATTCGGCCTTGTGAGCTTCCGCTTGAAGGGTCTCAATGAAGCCACTTCCAAACTCTTGGATGCGTTGAACTTTTCCCGTAAAATTCATATGGTGCCTTCCCATTTCCACGACAAGGTCGTCATCAGATTTGCGCTTTGTGCGGAATGGGCTGACGAGAAGGACGTTGGTTAGTGTTTAAAGCATTATGCGAATTGCCTAAAGATGATATCTTGGGAGACATATGAACTATATATAATAGCCTTTGAATACTCGTATGCTTAGACACTGCTTGGCGCACCATTGATGAGTTCGCATCTGTGATTCTCCGACAATACGAGAAAGATTTGGCTGCAGATGCAGCAATGCAACAGTTGTACAACAAGCAGCATCGTCACGATGAAATTCAAGCATTGCATAAGGACCCCCGTATCCAGAAGGAAGAAGCTGAGGCTGTCCTTGCTTTGGAGGAGCTTGAACGAAGGAAGCAAATGAAGGCAGATGGCATGATCAAAGGCGTCGACTACGCTGCCGTTGATGGATCATGGGACACCGGAAACACAACTCTCTTCCAGCAATTCGATGAGTTCCTTCACCAACATCCGGAAGAAACGGAGGACCATATATATCATGATCCTAACTTTGTTGGCAAGGTGCAGTCTATGCTTCACTTGGAGACTTTGGGTGCAACTGAATCCCATCAACCTGGCTCTGAACCTGCACCAGAAGCACCAGAGTAGCACAACATTGTTAATTTTCGTCCGTGGAAAGTCATCACCTCGCCAAGCGTATTCAAACTTTCTATACACACCATTTGCGTCATCATTATATAATCAAAATACAAACAACAATAATGTCAATTTACAACCTATTCACGTTTGGGGAAATGTCTAAAATCCGATAATATGCACGTTTTGGATTTGTACGTTGAAAAATGAGTATCATTAAATGAACTTCTTGCTAAACTTCGTAATTTTCATATGGATAATGATAGCATGCTTTCCTATATATACACATATCTATAAGGTGACGATGTCATAAATGGTCATCAATGATGACTCGTCATGGTCCAACCAAGAAGGTCCTTCTCCTTAGTGTGTATTATCAAGATGTATGTAAAACTTTATTGGTGCCATGCACAGATTGCAGATATAAGACAACACAAAGTTTGTGCTTTTCGTGAGGATATAGAAGAGTTGGGGTATCGTGAAGTCGAGATTCGCCTTTTTATCTGTAGTCGGCTGAGAAAAGTGTTTTTTATTAGTCCGGGAAATCGTACCACAGAACAGAATCCTTCACATCGAACATCAACAAACACTTGCACAATAACATAAACATGCAGCCTTGTGATTTGATTTCTCATGTATGGTGAAGTGAAACGACATGAAATGTCTGAACTGAAGAATTGCTCGTAGTTCGGTTTGAGTTTTCTATAATATCCAATCCACAACAATGGTCACTGTAGGTCCGCGAGAGAAGGCAATATTTTGCCAGACCTTGGCCCCTTTCCTCAAGGGATTGGAGAACAGGGATGTCATAGTTGAGTTGAGAAATGATATTGTGGTTTTTGGGCATTTACAAAACGTTGATTGGTAAGCATTTATGCTAAGCACACATTCTTAAACTCATCCAGTATAAATCCCAGGCCACTTTTCCCCGTACCTGATTAATACTCGAGTGTGATTTTACTTATGTTTTTGCACTTATATGCTTTCAGTTTCATGAATCTGTCCATGACAGACGTCCTCATGATGAGAAACGATGGGAAAAAGTATGGCTTCGATTTTTTCTTCTTACAGAGAAAAAACTTGCGTTATGTACGAATTCCGAGTAATGTACGTAAGAATAACTTTTGTGCTGTGAGTATCGCGTTAGCATAAATTAAAACAAGTCAAGTGATTCAACCTAAATACGGCGTATACTGAACCGAAATTGTACTTGTGTGATTGAATAGATCAATGTGCCGAACTTACTGAAGACTCAAGTTGACATTGCAACCGGAAAGAAAGCTCGGGATGCACGGAAAATAGCTGTGGAGAGGAGGGCAAATTGGCTTCGAAAAAAGGAGCAGAAAAACATGCGCTCAACTGATCTGGCACCCATTGTTGTAGAAACTGCCAGGTTAAATCCTCCTTCTGAAGACTCCCCTTCACAAACGGAACCTTCTTCGCAATAAATAATGATATTCATATTTTCTCATATTATAAGTGCAAACGCAGACTAAATAAAAAGTGCTGATCTCATAACTTTGAAAATAAAACACTTGAGTCGAATACTTGTCTTATAACTGGAAATTGTCCAAAAAGTCACGAAGACGATGTCGTCTGAAAATATTCACGAAGAGGAACACGAACACCCCGAGCCAGGTGTCCCGGACAAAGGGAAACGTGTATCGCTTTCTCTCTTTCACAGAAACACAATTGCATTTGCTCCGGCAGAGGGATTGACCCCTTCTAAAGTAGACACCAGTTTGCCCGCCCAAAGTTCTGACACCCGAATTCACGATGCAGTTCGTCCAGCATCGACGTCAGCTCATTTCGAACCCAAGCCAAAACAAAGAAGCGCTGAGAAGCCTGGAAAAGTGCCACTGCCAAGGCCTTACAAAGTCCATTGGGCGGAAATGGAAAGCAGACGAGCAAAAAGGGACTTCATTTACGGGAGAGATGAGGAATCTGTATTTCCTGAAAGGGATAGTCGTGTGAAGACGCCATGCTGTGGAGTGCTCGTGTTCCACATAATTGAACTTCTGGATTTGACTGTGAATAGGCAATGTATGTAATATTTCATAAATAGGCAACTCTTTTAAAAAACATTTCAAAGAGCGTTAATGTTCATTAACGTAATGATTATCAATCAACCTAGCCTTCCTGGCCAATGTTCCAGTTTCATTTTATTGCTTACTAAGTATTGGTTCCATAAAGCGCTGCTCTAAAATAGTGCATGCAGCTGCATCCAGACAAATTCGAATGGATTCCCATGTGCATTTATCCATCGAAGTGAGTCATTCATATAGTGCTGCTGGTGTTTTCTCCTAATACATTGAGTACAATAGTATATCTTCACAATTTTTGCAGAGTACAAAATGCATGTTAATTGAATATAGGTTTCAGAATGGAGGGAAGCTCCAGGAAATCGCTTGAGACTGGAGCTGTGGTCATTCCAAGACCCTGAAGCGCATTTCATCGTGGGCACAGTGGAAATACATATTTACAATTTCATCCGAATTCAGCACAAAATTGACACAACATTTTTGTGGTCGGATGGGATTAAGGTAGGAAGGCTTGCGTATGAAGTGGCCTTTTCGTACGGATCGTTTGGCTACGGTCACTCGAATCAACTGAAGAACTTTTCGCAACCAATTATGGAGACCGTTTCACACTCAATGTTTCCCAGAATTAAGCTAGACGAAAAAGTGGACATCTCCGACCGATCGTTTCAGGCAAGGAAACCAGGAAAGCTGAAGCTATTTACTTATCACTCACTGATTTTAGAAGTAGACGATACAAACCCGTATGCTTTCTTTGGAAGATCCAAAGACCCCAAAAAAGCACAGATTGATCTTGAACCCAAGCCCATGGTTGTCCAACAAGTGGAATTCGACCAAGGGTTCCCCGTTCATTGTAAACTTCACATGAATATCTGGCAAAAACTTTTGCAGGTACATAGATAGCTACAATTGGTTTCGCATGGGCCGCATGGCTAAATTATAATTTGGCAAATCGTAAATTTCTCATTCGTTTTAGCCGGATTTTAATGACATGTACGGAGAGTACGTTTGTATTGGACACAAGCGAGAACGTCTGGACTATTTGACAAATCTTGTTCAAGGTAGAATGCGAGATGTGTTCGAAGAGGAAGCTGGACCAATTTTCGAGCATTTAAAAGCGAAGGAACTGGAGCAGATCCACAGGAGTGATGCTGGACCGGGGGAAATATTGTTTCCCACCCAAATTCAGTGTCCTTATTCCCAACCATACACTATTGAGCCTGAGGATGAAGAATTTTTCGACACGTTTCCTCCTGTGCGAAGAGTGGCTGGCTACCTTTCGACTTTCTTTGGATATGAGAAAAAGCCACCACCAGAAGAATTCCTCAATGATTTGGATTATCCAGTTTTTAAGGATGCAAAGCGTCCTCGAACCAGAATAGTTTCCGTCAAGCACTTCAAAGAGTGGCTGTTTAGTCGACTAAAATCGACATATACCAGAGGAAAAGCAAAACTCATACAAACATTTTATTACATATTTCCAGAAATTAAGGAAGAGCTCACGGTAACGAATAGATTATCGATGATACTTAATCACGTATTTCCACCTGAACCAATTTTTACACATAAATGATCTCAGATTCCTGAAGTATCTGTCACACTTGCAACTCCTGAAGGGTCTACAACGAATGTTTACTCATACTTTGCAAGAGAGCCTAAAGATCAGTCAACTGCTGCCAATTCGAAAGTTGATCGTTTGGTTAAACAAACTACAGCACTCATCGACATGACAAAACGAACTCAAAATCAGGGAAAGACAAATGACAATGGGTCGGATTCAGACGAATCGTCAGGGGACGATGAAGGGGACCAAAGCCAAACCGCACCAGCAGCTACTACGGGAGGTGGGATAACGTAGTGTAAAAATTTCTTTAACCTGTGCGAGTGAACAAATACGAATTTCATACTCCCACGCTGGAAAAATTTACTTTTGGAAGTTCTACCGAAAAATAAGATTTCATACCGTTTATAGTCTTACATTTAATAACTTCTTGATTTCACTGAAATGTAGGAAAGTAAAAAATAATCGTGTAGTTGTGCTAGCATATCTTGAAAGTAAAGTTATCACACATCTTTATAGCGCTATATAAAATCTGCTGGATATTAAAATGGAAATACGCTCCTGGTGGGAACTAATTCAATATGCAACTCAAAAAGCATGTAAACCTTCCAGCCACAACCACACAAAGGAGAACTTGGTTCTTGCGCAATGAACAGGAAAGGGGGCTACATAAAAAGTACACCAGCTCAGTTGCAAGCGTAATCCGTGGGATAGATCTAAAACGGTGGTTTGGCTTATGATTCCGTCTTGCCTTCTTCGATACGATATTTTTTAGAGAGATGCTGGATGAAAATACGCATCACAACCATGCTGCATAAGTTCATAAAAATATATGGTGTGCTAGGAAGAAGTTTTGCTAGACACAAGAAGATATTCTAGAAGGTGTATATCGATACTGAGAGTGTGGTCGGAAAAGTGCTCTAAACTCCCAGTGGACTATGGGTTCGCTGTCATTACCTAACACTTACACGAGCAAGAGAGGAACGTAGAGGATCATAGTCTCGTCCAAAGATGAGTTAGAAGAGAGCATACGTATTACATAAAGCAAAAAAAGAACTCCAGAGAAGACGTCTTTCTGCTCACATAACATCACACACGAACTGTGAACAAATTATTATTGTATGTAAGATCGCATTACACGACAAGACAACTGCTGCCTATCGTCTGCATAGACTGGAAGATTACCTCGATCGAACGAAGGTATTTTCCTCAGGTGTTTTGCATCACATTTGGCATTCCACAGCAGCAGCAGTCCTTGTTTTTTTTGTTGGTAGAGTGCAACCAGTTTATAATCTTTGCAGAGTCAATTTGTGTGCAAATGATTATTAACGAGAGACGCAAGTCTTTCGCGAATTTAGCCAGGGTTATATTTTATTGGATGAGGAAGGCTGTTACTTTACATAACTTTTTTATGAAATTACTATAAGCGAAGGCGAATACTACAGCTGCAAATTAGGCATTTGTCTTGAGCTCACATATACGCGTTTTTGTGGACCACCTTACGGTTTTCCCAGTATCATGTCCTAGTCCGAGTGCATAACATATTCCTGTTCTGCAGACCAAATCTGTGCAAATGTATTACAAAAGTGTGCACTCTATCCAAAGAAAAGATTTTTGCACTCTCAAATGGTTATGCACTTTGCATACGCGCTTTTAATGGGGACTTTTTACACGTTTTAAACAATTGCGTGTAAAGCTGCTCATTATTATAGTGTTGGTTATTACTCAAGCGTGTAACAACATCGCTCATGCTGTTAAGTTCGTCCAGAAATGTCGTCAACACGAATAAGTGACTCGTTGTTATACATGTGACCTCTTGATCTTCAAAGGAAGAGGAGCGCAGAGCGTTCAGAAAGGAGTAGAAGATAGCCCCACTTTTAAAAAATTGGGAATGAATAGGTCTACTCTTAGGTTTCTTTATTTATTTTCGCTAATTTTTTCTGTTCACGGTACGATATCTGTTATCTCAGAAGAAACGAATGAAACGGTGCGAGTTATATATGAGAAAAATATCCGAGCTGTTAGTGATGCTGTTGAGGTAAGTCTCTTTGTAACAACTTTGGCAAACTGCCTAGGCTATTATAGCGCTATGATCATGCGATTAAATAAGTATGTGCGTACTCATACTTTGCGCCAAGTAATTAAAAATGGATAATGTACGTTCTGGTATAGGGCTACATCATTCCTGCAAACCCGTTGAATGCATGCGAAGCTGTGGATCCTGCACCAGTTCGCAAAAGTTCCACAGGTTCGAGTGGAAATGCGAGCACGGAAGACACCGTGTACTCCTTTGAAAATGATGGGCGAATCGAACGGGATTGGGTGCTCCTCAGTATTGTCTACGACTGCGATGTGACGACAAAGGCGAGAAATGCTCAGTTGGGTGGCTACAAGGCTTTAATTATTCAAAATATCGGTTCAAATGATTCGCAACATATTCCGTGGCATATTTTACGCTTCCCGTTGGTCAAACTTAACCATGTTCTCGTTGGGGAGTATGACGGGGACTTGCTCCGATTTAACTTTTCCTATCCCAACAACAGGTACAATCATGATACACTTTCAAAAGAGTTTTACTCTTGACTTTGCTGAGAGTCGTTTTTGTTTGAATAAATCAACTAATCATTACTGTCCACTTGCATTTTCTCTATGAAAAGGTATTACGTGAAGTTTGAGGAAGATAAATTCTACCAGCTAATGTGCTACATCTTGATTGGAATTATAATCGTTCTGCTGTCAACGATGTTTGCACTGTTCTGGTTCCAGATATGTTGTGCAATCATAATCGTGGTGAGTTGGTCGCTAAAAAATTCATATGGCCTTCTCAGTTTCAATTAACATAGGAAAAATATGTATCCGGATGACGTCTCATAATAAAAAATATATTTGCCGTATGCGTGTACAGAAGAATAGGTATGTTGACTGGATGAGTATAAGAATTATTTCGTTTTGCAGGTGCCCCATCAAGTTCGATTGCTAATTCAGAGATGGTTGCACCCCGGAAAACGAAGACTGACAAGACCAATGCTCCAATTGATTCCAGTCAAAAATTGGTCACGAACAGACCCATTCCAAGCATGTGCAATTTGTCAGGAAGACTTCAAAGAGAATGATAAGATACGAGTTTTGCCCTGCTTACATGGTATGGGAGATGTGCAAAGAGCCTTTCTTTGATTCATGAAACTCAATGTTAAATTCATGATCCTATAAATACGTCAAATCTTATTTTGCAGGTTTTCATGCGATATGCGTGGATCCATGGTATGAGCAAGCTATAACAATAATTTATATGCTTTATTATAATTGCATTTAAAATTTGCAACTAACGTTGAGCGTATTATTTTTTTAAAAAAAAAGGTTGCTTCGACGCTCGAGAAGATGTCCATGCTGCATGCAGCGAGTCCGTCTGCCGAATGATGGAAATGATGATGACGACGAGGAAGAAACTTATCCGCCCCCACAGAGACGGAGTCGGGAGGGAAGATCATCAACTGATCAGGGTGGCTGTAGGGTGTCTTCAGAAGTAGCTCCGGATGGTGTTGGTGATCCGCTCCTTCTCGATCTCGCACAGTCACCGCAAGCCAGATTCCATCCCTCACTTAGTAATCCTAAATCAGAAAGTTCTGATGGATCTTGCACGATTACTTCTCCATCTGAAAGTCGAAAAAGCTCTCAGGTATGAAAGCAATCATATGCTACAGATTTTGAGTTGGAGTGCATCTTGGTTATCGACATTCGTATAACATGCCCTCCATATTTTCACCCCTGTCCAATAACAGGAAGTAAAAACTTTGGATTGGCAACTCCGTCGGTTCTTGCAGAACTTCAGTTATACTCCATCCGATGGAGGAGGCTCAGAACATGGCTCCAATTCCCGTCAGGGACAGGGAAAGGGATCAAGCGCAAAGCACTTGCAAAAGGTCAAGGAAAACTGTACCAATGAAAATTCCTGCTCGTTTGCTACATCACCTCTCGATCCAACTCAGCCAGCTACAACTCCATGTTCCACAACGGCTGTTCTACCTGCTCCTCGACTCCTGGAAACCTGTCTGGATAATTCTCAATCTTGCTCGTCCACGGACGGACCTAATTCCACCATGGAAGTACTTGTTGGCACAGTAGGAACTGAAGATGGATCCTATCATCTTTCATCGCCGTATCCAGCTACCAGCCACAGCAACACGTTCACCGTGTCCACGACAAGAGACAGGAAAACATCGGATGCGACAACAATATCGGGAAGTTTGCCCAGGGATGAGTCGTCATTTCATAATGCCGAGGAAATTCATTCGGAAATTATTTCCGAGGAAGTTTTCATTGATCCTCCTGAGGGCAACCTTGAATGCAGATCCGTACATTCTGATCAAGATACCACTGAGGCTGCTGTCCATAAGTCAGGCTCGGTGGAAATCACAGTGGAGTAGAAAGGGAAAACGGTGGATAATGGTTAGTTAGAGGAACCATGAATGAGTATATGAGAGATACGCGTATTTAATTGCAACTCTTTTAATGTGACCAGACCAGAAAGTTGCGAAATACCATTGTATTATTGTCAAATATCTAGTCCTTTAGTTTAGAAAATCTATGTTGTAAGAAGAATTAATGGCTGATGACTTGGTTTGGTTTGAGGATGTAGAAGAACCCTATGAAAATTATGTGCTACTGGGGCGTTGAAGAGGTAGTTGTAAATGTATACTGGATGGAAAACTTATTTCGCTCATTTAACTTCAAGAGATTATTGAAAGGAAGGAATGGATATATGGTTCAGGAAAAAATACTCAAAAAACCTTACTGTGGCACGTTCCTTTCCACCGTTGTGTGGTATAAGGATTCCCTCCGAAGTACTTAAAATTTCGAAGATTACCTAAAAACACTCATTGTTCAAGATTTTTCGATACTCTTACTTAATGAAATTTCAAATACATATAAAATATATATGTCTATATATTCTACTGATCATTTTGAGGACTGACATTTTACAAAGTTACAGTTTACTACACTCCATTTAAATGGCCAAAGGTTATGCCACATCCTGGAATCAGGATAACCAAACGTCTCTACATTTATTGTTACATGTTACAATACACTACGTACGTACAGGAATTGAAATCGCACGATTTAAGTGTGTTTAGTATTATGTAACATATTTTTGAGTTATTCCAGGAATTTTCTACATGTACTTGATTAAGAAAGATAAGTAGCACTCAAATGTAAAACCAATTTCTCTAGTGCACAATGGTGAAACTGATACACATATAAAAGCTCTACAATGTTTTGTCATTAGCGTGATTTGGTTCCACAGTTCTATGTGGACTTTGCCATACTCAAAGACATTTTAGTCTGGAGTGTGAATATGGAATTAGCGAAGTGTAAATGAACCCAGTAACTTGAAATGAACGTAACATTTAGACTGCATTAACAGACTTCTTGATTTGTAAAAGTAGATTTATTGAAACTTGCGTTTGAAGTGCCTGGTTTTTTAAAATATAATTTTAACCGTTTTTAATGATTTCTACAGGTATAAATGAACGCTGTAATTTTTGTTGAGTGCTGCGGAGAAATAATTGTTAGAATACAAGCGGTGTATGTAACTTTTTAAAAGTCCATTGTCGTATCTCAATTCACAAGCTAATCTCAGTGTACAGTTTGCAAGAATTGTGAGAGAATCGATGCTACGTGAATATGAATTGTTGTTTGTCTCTGTTCGTTTCAAATGTTTACCAAAGTCAATCGTAAATCAAATCAGGTTTGAATGAGTTAATTAGTAATTGTGTACTGTTTCAGAAAGCACAAAAATAAAACGCTATTTCATTCAATTCCGTCGCATGCATGTGTGGTTTCAATTGGGCAGGAGAATGAAAAATTTCCTCTCGTTTCAATTATTCTAATTTACTTTCATGATTTCCATTAGTCACACACAGTATCAATGCTCCATACAATAGTACAAGGCTGCAGCGAAGATTATTTGTCACCATATTTGGCGTTGCACATGTAGCGTCATCAGTCATCAACACGAGTTCCTCCAATATCTCTTTCCATACCACCACTATCTTACTTTATATTTGAACAACAACACACGAACCTCTTGCATTTGTGCAGATACTTCCCTTCCTGATATTATGTCGCTTCATTGGTTAGGTACACAAAACGAAAGTATTTAACATAATAAATCGCAGTGCAAGTGCAAACTTACCAAGTTAGACAAAGGGACATTTTATATGAGCTATTTAATGTCGTGCTCACTCACAGCATTTTATGTGCATACAGATAATTATTGTGTGTCTTGCAGCAGCATACTAAATACTATGCAGCATGGCTATATTTTTCTGGCATGCACCAAATGGGTTGTTACGGAACGGAGGAGTATAAAGCTTTTTGGTCCGATAGGATTACTTTTGCTCTCTCTCTCTCTCTGGAGCTCAACTGAGCTGCAAAAGATAGCTTTACTTTCATGTACTCAAATTACACAGCACATCATATCCCTATACTGGGCATCATATGCACTCAAACTCAACTGCGAAATTTTATGTGCCACAAAAAGCAGAAGTCTGTGAAAAACAAAACATGAGTGTGTCGTATATATTTTTGCTATGTGAGGTTGTTGTTACCTCACTATATCATATCACTCTCACCACACACGCACACCAACCAACCACACTCACATCACATTCAGAGCAGAGTTCTTATACTCTGGATGCAGAGTAGAGGAAATATTTCACAACGCAAATGAGAAGGGCTCGGGTGGATTTTTTATATTTAATTATAAATGACCTCGTAAACTTTGCCAGACATAACAGTTCCTACAGACTATTCCCCTCTTAGTTTGTCAACTCTTAATTGTTGGACTGCTGGCAAAAAATAGCCTGGCTTGCTAAGCTGTAATGAGGTGAAAATCCCTGTGATTTTATATATTTGCTGGCATGTGGGACTCATCACCATTGCTATTCGTCAGTATGTACTTTTATCATTAGTGACATTCGTTATCTAACGGATTATTACATATATTAGAACATGAATTTAAGCTGACAAGCAAAAAATGTTATGTAGTTTCTTCGGTTTTTAACGTTATTATACTTTTTCTTCGAGGAGGGTTTTATACTGTAAAGAGGTTTGTAGAATAAAGGATATATATGTGTGTGCGTTTGGTGTGTATTTTTTGAAGGACAAAACATTGATAAACTCAAACTGTCAAACGCAACATGATCTTCAAAACTAGATGCACGTTATTTACTACCGTAGTTTTAGTAGCAATCATCTTCGTGACAAACCGTGTTCAACTTGTTAATGCAACCATTGTCGTGATCTCAAAAACATCGAATGAGACTGTATTTTCGGCGGAGGAGATTGGGATTGATGCAGCTTCTGCATACGACTTGAGGGTAGGGGTTTATTATTTATGTACAAATTTTACAATTTTACAAATAAAAAGCATGGATAAATCATATATGATAAGCGTTTGGGGTATACTCTATTTCAGGGGAACTTGGTAATTGCGGATCCAGTGGATGCTTGCACGGAAGTTAGACCTCCGCCACTCCGGAACCGCACCATTATCCTCAAAGCCATCACTGGAGGAGGCCAACAGCGTAGAGATTCCTGGATTTTATGGGCAACTTACAATTTTTCAAGTGACAAGTGCTCTCTCTCAAGGAAAGCAAAGCAAGCAGAACATGCTGGTTACTCTGCAATTATTATCACTGTCTACGGGACAAATGACACGAGTGGAATTCTTCCGAGCTTTATGGGATTTGACTGGATGGGAATTAGAATCTACACTAGCATCTTGGGTGAAAGCACGGGGAGCACCTTAACCAAATATGCTTTTCCAAATGAGTAAGTACATGCTACTTTTACGCTGTCAAATTTGATTGAATACAAAAAAAGTGATGGAATTATTATCCAACTTTTCCAGGTACTACCTAGTATTCACAAATGAGCCATACTTTCAACTAGGGCTGCTAGTCAACTTCGTCTTTTTGGGATGTCTTGGAGTAGTCATTGTAGTCATTTTGCTTCGCCTGTTCCATTGTCTTTATATGAAAGTCAGTACCATTTACTTTCTCTGTTTGTCATTCTAACAAGTTTGGTTACATCAGAGAATGTTTTCTATAATGTATGAAATTCTCCTTAGGTAAGCACAAGCGTACAAGAACGCCGAAGAAAGAGAAAAGCCTTCTTGACTGAATCTCAACTGAAAAAGTTACCTGTACTTCACTGGAGAACGTCTATTCCTCAGGACACTTGCTCTATATGCATCGACAATTTTGAAGTTGGGGAGCAAATTCGGGTCTTACCTTGCTCTCATGTTTTTCACAAAGTTTGTATTGATCCGTGGCTCATCCATTCGGTAAACATATCATCATTAAATAAAAAATATGAATGTGTGATTTGTGTTATGAAACTATACCGAATTTGAATGAAATTTCTTTAGAGTCGCAGATGTCCAAATTGCAAAGGGAAAGTTGTATTTCCCAACGAGCATTTATCGGACTCTTCCAACTCTGATTCTGATTCACACATGGAGGACTCTGATGACGACTTTGGGGGCAATGAAAGAACACCTTTACTTCGAAATCAGGGGGACGGAACTGGGACACAAATTGAAGACACCAGGTTCGTCGACACACTTGCAGAATCTCACGCCGCCCGAGTTGCTGATGGCCAGTCGTTAAGAGCTAATTCGTTGAGCAGCACAAACAACCGAAGCAACTACGTTGAATCAGCATGTTTGGTAGATGTTACATCGGAGGCCGCCGAGCAAATATCCGATGACTCATTTGGATCCTTTCAAAGTGCAAATACGAATGAGAATGAATCGCTTCTGATAGACGTAGACTGTGCTCCAAGTCCAGGATCTGTGAAGTCATTTGATTCCGATAGAACTGTTGTTGTCGATAAGGATCTGAGTTGTAATAAGCCATCACATAATAGCACCATATCAAGCAAGAAGAATGAAGAGTTTAACTCTTCGATAAGTAGCAGCGCCTCATTTTTCTCATGTGCGGACTCTGAGCTTGAGAAGTCCACTGACAGCAAGAGTCACGAACTATTTCTTTCATTCTCGTCCTGAGTCAGTCGAATGTCATATTTTTTAGTAAATATTTAAGTCGATGAGCCGCGATATTCGTTACAAAATTAGTAGATTATGATTACGGATAAGCATCGCGCAGGATTTAATTCGTTATTTTTGTGATTTTTTGTAATGGAACTGAATATACAAAACGATACTGTGACAAATTTGTAAAAATTCGTTTTGAGTAGAACGTACTTAACACTTTGTTCAGGAGTGAAGTGTGTATGTATCTTATATATACATATATATCCGGAGAGGATCTTAATCTTATCATTTCACAATTTATTCATGTTACGTCACGGTATGTATGTATGTGTGTTACAATCTTTTACGCTTCCTACCTTACAGGGCAAAGTCCTCTGATTTTTAGCAACTTTTACCTATGTATTTATGGATATACAAGATGGAGACATATTTTACTTGTAAGAAATCACGTTTGAGTTATGATCAAAGAGGACTCTTTGCTTGTGATGAATTTTATTATTAGCTTAGACGCCTGGCCTAGTCACACTGCCTTTCGTATGTCGGTGCAACAGAGTCGCGTCATCAGGATATGTATTGAAGCAAATTTTAAATTTGAACAATGATTTACAATAATTTATTATTGTGGGGTTTATCCCCTTTTATGCTTTAAATACAAAATGTATTTATTTGTGTTTTTACCTGAACTTATGGCTCGACTCAAAGAAATTAAAAATGTTGATTTGTTTGTAATATTGCTGTGTTATGAAATCATATTTATTTCTGTTCTGATTCTAGATAAACACTTCCAAGGATTTATTGCACGAATGCCGCTCCTCCAAATTTTATGCAATATTTTAAGTAGGTCTTTGGCACATTAAATTCCCACGTGTTTGGAACAATATGATTGTTTCATTTTCCGTTTCACTTCATTTGCAGCTTTTAACTAAAACCTAAATTAAGGTTATGAATTCCAATATGCTTTAGAAGCGTGTTGACGAGCGGTACAAATGTTTATAACTCTACTAGCGGTACTTAATTTATTTAGGAGTCTATGTATTATTGTGGATTCTTCTTGATTCCATACACAATTCCATATATTTTTCCATTATAATGATAGTCTGATACAATGTTGCTAATTGCTAATGTATTTTATACCTAGATTTATGTGTAATGCTCATCATTATTCATGTGAATGTCATTGCAGCTACAAGGATATGGATCACATACGAATTAATTGGAGAATACTCTCTGCAATTAAATTTTTAATCACATATCGCAAATTTGTGAAAGTAAGTAGCATCAAAGCATTATGAGCTAAATATATACTTCAAAGTTACACACGTACGTACGATACTATTGATTAGCGCCAACCACATGTTTCTCTAAAGACACACTTCTTCTGAATAACTTTGCAGGGAAATTATGCCATGTCAGATCGACCGTTTCTTTCCATTGAATAGTCATGATTGAGATTGAGAAGCCACTGGTGACTGATTATTATATGATATATATAAAAATCAACCAAGCATAGTATACTTCGTAAGGAGAACGTACCCCTACCATGCATATATTACAGTCATTAATATGAGCAAGCATGATCGTATTTTATACCATGAATGAAAGTGACACATAATTTTTGAGCAAATAGGTGTATGCTATATCCATAAATAAAGTAGAAGTTAAATATTTTCCTGATACGTAGTAGTAGTATGGTGGTATAGATATTTTTCATGATGTTTCCATTTCATTATGAACATATTTTTTCTACCTTATGCCTCTGAAACGGATTAACGTAGCATCAAAGTAGCACCATAATTATCAATTCTATCAATGTAAGTCAGAACATAATTCTAACGCAAAGTTAGCTGGAAGAAGCAACGAATCGTAGACACATCAAAACCACACTCTTTCTTAAGTCTTGCTGGATTTTTGATAATAATTATGCAACATACTACGTACTTACAACTTACATTAATTAATTTTTAATATAATTTAACTGCTTCCAATTACAGCTTGGGTGGTTCCTCGATTGCATGAATCTGGAAGAACTTTTTCATGGAAATAAATGCTTCATATGTGTGGTTGTTGTTTTCAGAGCTCTCATGGTTTTGACTCATGCATATTATGCACACACAACACTCTTTCTCATATTATTGCGTGCTTCAATATTACTTGTTCTCAACTGCAGTAAAGCATACATAGAGATTTGTAAAAAAATGAGCGAGCCAAACATCATCACATCATAGCCCGATTTAGTTCTATAGGTTCGTCTTTAATGCATTTCGTGTGAGCTAAGCTTTTGTGCATGTGAGCAGTAAAAACACCAATACTTGCAAACACTGTATTGCACAGGATGAATATAATGAAATGGAACTACAAAACTCTCTGTTTACCCAACTTCATGTGCTGTGTGCACACATATTAATGTGCACATTACACGGGGAATGAGCTCTATATACGGATTAGGAGTTAAATATGGAAAATAGAAGGCCAGGTTTACACAGAACCAATAAAATTATGTGCGAATTCTGTTTTCAAGGATGAAATTCCATAGATCTTTACTCTGATCGTGTTTTAATAGAAATATAAAAAATCAATGCAATCGAAGAATTCGGTGCGATTTTTGTGTGCGCTGGAATCACGACACTAGTGTAGCAAGTGAACATTGAGAATGTCTGCTACGGTGGAGCTGATCTAATAAAATAAAATAACATTCTGCACATAAAATTATCTGATTTGCTACGACAGGTTTTGAAAAGTCCTAATTTTGTAATTTGCACATGTGCATGACAAATGTTCATATACATTCCCTTGACCCTTGTTACACATTATTACTGTCACACCAGGACAAAAACGTAATTTTGACGGAACTGTCGAGGAATTTCCTATCTTGTGTGATGGAATTCCAAGAAGACCTACTACATTTTTTAAGAAACACACAGAGCTTCCAATACCTTCCACACTTGATGGAGTTTGGTGAACATTAAGATAAAGCCAGAATCAAATCCGGGTTGTGCATGACAAATTACATGTTACCATTAAAAGTTCCTGATTCATCGAATCAAAAACCGCAATGTCGTCCTTTGGGAAACGCCTTACAATATGTCTTATAAGTACAACAGTCCTCATTTCAACAATTCCCCACGTGGAAGGGCGAATTAAGGTGCTGTCAAGCTATGACGATGCCACCGTTTACGTTGTTCGTGAGAAGCCAATTATTTTGAACATCGACAGCCCAGAAAAGGTACGCTTTTTTAAAGTTTATACCATTTGCAACGATTATTCTAAAAGGGGTCCATTTTGATGATAGATTCATGTTATCCCATTTCCATTACAGGGAGTTTTGATCACAGCGAATCCAACGAATGCATGCAGACCAGTGTCACCACCGCCGCCGCCACCTATGCGTTCACTACCACCTATTACCAATGCATCAGTTGCAGGTTTGAACAGTTCGGCAGAACTGAGAGATAGTGACACTGGGGATTTCGTGTGGATTTTATTGGTCTCATGGTCTGCGGAGGATGACTGCTCCCTCCGTGTCAAAGCAGAGGCCGCAGCAACTGCTGGCTACACGGTTGTACTGCTCCAGGACCCTGCCACGGAGGAAAGCATGGATGAAACGACTCCACTATTGTCGCCATTAACGTCTCTGAGTAGTACCACCGCATCCTTCGACTTAGGGTGGAATGATATTGGAGTGTATGCATGCACAATAAATCCTGAGGATTGGGAAGTGCTTAAAACAAACTTTACGTCTGATGAGTAAGTGACCAAGAACTGTATTCAAGGTCTCATTGCAGGAGAGTATATGCTGCAACTGCTTGAAAGTTATTAATGCATTCTTGAAATTTTGTATGAAGATATTACCTGACTTTCGAAGAGTCAAATTCCATGAGTGGCTGGTTTACGTACTTTATTGTGGGAGTTTTGGCTATCGGAGCTGCATTCTTCACCATTGGCTTGAGCTACGTTTTGGTGCAACTGTTGATACTTATATTGCTTTGGGTAAGCAACAGCCAACAGCACATTTTTTAAAGAAAGTGAAAGTTTTTACTATTACCATAAAACAGGTTGAAAGCATAGGTTTACATTTCGTATAGATTCGAGAATCCGTGGTTTCAAGAATTCAGCAAATGCGAAGGGATCGAAGAAGGCGACTCCCAGCTTCTCAATTGAAAAAGATTCCGATTCAACAATGGAATTCTGACATGCTTGAAGAAATTTGTTCGATATGTTTGGAAACTTTCGGGATTGAAGATAGAGTTCGAATCTTACCTTGCTCTCATGGTATATTTGGTGGCAATCCTTAAGCAATACCGTATGCAGTTTATAGTAAAATTGTTCTAAAAAATAAAACTAATATTTTCTCCTATATTTTAGTTTTTCATCAAGTGTGCATTGACAAGTGGCTGTTGACTCAAAGGAGAACGTGTCCAAATTGCAAGCGGAAGATTGTGTTCCCTGATGAAAACCGAGACTCTGATTCTAGCAGTGACGATGAGAGAACGCCTCTCCTCCGTCGCACTTCTTCAACAAGAGAAAGCAATGCAAGAGATACTTCAAACCAACGCCAGCAGCAGAACGTAAGTGGAGCGTACAAAAAGTGTACTTTATTTAAAAGGTTTACAAATACCCATATACTACATCTCATATATACTCCATCATAGAACGAGACTCAAAGTCATCAATCCGCGTCCGGCATCCACCGATTCCTTCCCTCCACCTTAACCTCCATAAATGGTGAAAGCAATAGTTCAAGTCTGCCTTCCGGGGCGACACTGTGCGAAAACCAAAACGAGCAAAGGCCTTCATTAACCTCATCACTTGGTTCATCCTACAATGGCTCTGTGGAGGTTGAGAACAATCCGAATCCATCCGCGGCAGACAACTGTCAAGTGGATTTGAAGAACAAGGTTGATCAGCTTTGCGCCAGAATGGAAAGCGTGGGAAAGAAAATAAAAAAGAAAGCGAAAGCGAATCAATCTACTAAATTAGAGAATGATAGTTCCAGTGACTTCGGCACAAGCATCCAGCCTGTGCTCGTTTCCGTCACTGTTGAGCCAAATCATAATATTCCTGACAACGACTGTGACCTTAATAATTCTGGAGAATCTCAGTTCAAGGAACAGCCCTCTGGAAGCAATGTGAACTTGTATTCACATCCACCCACAGAAGGGGAAGCCAGTGAATATATTGTAAAAGTTGTACCTGATTGCCCAACAAGTCCTGCAAAACCACTTCCTGGAAACTCCAGCCAACACGAGGCAGGAGATACCAGTATTTCTAGTACGGATCTGAACGCATAACGTTTGTAACATAGTCACACGGTCTAAACGGTTCGATCACGTAAAACGTTTGACCTGCGCCATAAATACAACTAAATACTAACAAATAAGATGTCCAAGTCGTATTTTCTTCCCCCACGCAAATTGCTCTGTTATAAAAAAATCTATACGTGTGCATACTACTAACTAATTGTAAGTTTGTTTGGAGTAGTTCTGTTCTAAATGCAAATACGGTTGTATACACATAATATATTTATTCACGAATATATAAAATTATATACTTGAGTTTGGGCAATTAATTTGCAGGTATAAATATTCTAGTCCGTTCTCCGGAATCTTACTTTTTAATAGCAATTTCCTTGGTTGAACCTTTCTGACACATACAATCCAATTTTGAATTATTTGGTTCAGGATTACTGAGCAGTGACTGAGAGCATACTTTCTATAATTATTCCTATATAATGGCTATACAATACCCACATAAAATAGTTTTGCATGTTGGTGTTTTTCGTTTTACTGTACTCCGCACATAACTCCGCAAAAAGGATAAATCTAGAATGATAATATGTAATTGAAAAATGCTCTTATAGGCACATGATTACGCTAAATAATAAAATAATATATATTTTAAGAATTATGAAGTGGATTGGTGTGGAGCCATGAACCTGTTAGTGATTTTATTGAAATAAATGCGAGACTTATGAAACCTTAAGCTATCAATTTTTATGCCAATACTAGAATACTACTACCGTTCCTCCTTCACTTTTTTGCATTATGTTTGTGTTAACTTTTTGCATGCATCATATTTCTATGCATTATCTATTGGCATTTAGCAATTTGTTCGCCAATTTAATTTCAGTCAACGCCTTGCATATATATGACATTCTTTGTCTGCTACATCTCACATGTACATATCACACTTTTTTAGAAGAAAATATCCGAATTTTGAAAAATTGATCCAGATTCACTTCTTTCTCAAACATACCTACCTACATATTACTTTTCACATCTTATAGGTACTCATTGCACCGGGAGATGTATAGTTTGAAGATCTCTCCATTCCTAGAGCCAAAGAGAACATGAGTTTGAATACCTACCTACTTTATGCATATACTAATACTATTGCCTGTGTCTCACACTGAATTGTCTATGTATCAGTTTTAGTTAAGCCACTTTTGTGCTTATGCATGTATAAGCAGAGTTACTTTACTCACATAAGATGAAACATTGTTGGAAGTAGCAGACTTTATTATGACTGACTGACAATGGGTGTAAGGACCGCAAACATTGAACTTTTACTCACTCCTCACATGTATTATCATTGGTACATCAAAAGAAGCATAGGGAGAGATACATATATACAGACAACAATATATACATACATACATGGTTTCATGTATGATACCATACCGCATGTATCGCTTATGTCAATGATCCACCGTGTGGCTTGGTTGTTGCTGTTGGATTTTGGATTATATATATGCCGTAGTGATCCGCGAAACAGAGTTGTCTGACGCTCACGTTCAGGGTTAAATTGACAGCGCAAGGCTGTATCAAATTGAATTATTGAATGCAGAACATGAGAGTTTGTAAAATCAATGTTCTAATATAATTGCGGAAATATTAATCAAAGTCTGGAACATGCTAAAATTTGGCATTCCAACTTTGTATCAAGTCTAATCAATAATACGACCGAACCACTTCTGAAAGAAAAATTGCTGCCAATTATTTACAGCTTCTAGCATCATAACCGCTTCATAAATGAGTTCTCGGAAAGAATGAAAATGCTCAGTATTACAGAGCACTTTAACCGTGCATCCATTAGAATTTAAAAGCATGCATATAATTTTAAAGATAATTTCACCAAGCATAATGTAATCAGCAATTCTCACACACAGTTTCATGCAACTATCTCATACTGCATATCTGAGCAAGCAATTTTATTATTGTCCATTGAAAATTAATTGCTAATTTTAGAAACCTTTAGAATTTTAGGATCCCCATAATAATCCATAATATTATAACATGCAAAATGTTCCCAGTGACCCAGCCAATTTCCTCTGATTTTTAATGTAAAAACGGAGAATTTTTTTGGTTTTCTTGTGAAACGGAGGAGCTCACAAGTGAGAGCGACCACAGCAGCACACATAAAATCGTATTGAGTGATGCACACTTCTCACAACCCAGCTCTCTCTCTCTCTCAACTCCACATCTTCAGTTTGCACATTAGAGCACCCTGTACATATGCAGCTTAGCATCAGGAAACTCAGGGAAAGCGAGTTGCTCATAAAAAAATATTTCCTCTCAACTCAACTGAACTGAATGAGCTTTTACCAAAGACTACAAATCTCAAATGTGAAGAAGAAAAAAAGTTTGTTGATCACAACGAGCGGATTCACAGATGCACATCGACACGAAAAATTTACCAAATTTCTCGCCTCAGCATATGAATAATATAAGCAACATTTACACACATCACATCCCACCACTATGTAACTTTTGCACACAAGTTTTTGTAGTTTTGTTTTTGTAGAAAAACAGTAATTCTCTGTCTTGTAAAAAGTGTTGTAATTTGTAATTGTTGTGTAGAGTAGGCTAAGGTCACGTAATTAAAAAGTTGAGTGGAGCTGGTGACATTTTGGTGTATCGCATTTCTGTGGGGGTCAACAAAATGTGGAGAGGTAGAGACAAGACGGAACATGTGTTCATCTTGCAAAATATTTCGTGTGTAATTTGTAATTATATTAAAAGTGGGTGTTAGTTGTGTAAGATTAATTTAGAGGTGGAAGGTTTAACGTATGAAAGATTGAATGGTGAAAATGAGCAATAATAAGTGATTCCGTGAGAATAGTTATGTATCTTCAACGTTATGTTGACCAGTGTTAAGACATGTGCGTTCTTAAGTCAGCCAGACATCAAACCAAATCATATAGGTGCACTACTAACTATAGTTAGCAAAAAATTCGACGTGTGAGTGATGTGTTGGCAAATTTGATAAAAAATTTGAAACGGAGGAATTAGATAACTCTGGGAGGTCTCATTGGGATGTGATTATTTAAGCTTATGCTTCCGAATATACGTAGAATTGACGCGTAGGTGCTTGAAGTAAGTCAGATTTTATCTTATATAATTTACTTTATCAGTAGAAGAAAATTCTTGACTTTTTCCAAGGATTAAAAGTTTGATAATTATATTTTTGCGATTGTTCGTGTTGGTTATATAGTAGCAAGCACTAAAGACAGACAGAATGATGATTTATTCTTGGGAGAAACGACCGTTGAAGCGGCCAAGATTAGGACCTCCGGACGTGTACCCGCAGGATCCCAAGCAGCGCGAGGTATTCTACAAATTTCATTGTATATGTACCAAGCACCAGTTTTGGTGTTTAAAAGTTGGAAATATGCTATACAATATAAATTCGTTTTCTTTTTAGGATGAGCTGACGGCTGTAAATGTCAAGCAAGGGTTTTCACATATTCCACAGCTCTCGGATGAGTTTGGATCTGCAAAAAATGCTAATATAAGTGCTGCGAAGGTTAGATTAAATTCATTGAAGCAAATTTGAATTCAACAAATTTAAACGGAGCTTTAAAAATGATGGCAATTGTTTTACAGTTGGGAACGTTTATAAACGGCGTGAACACGAAGAAGAATGAAAACAGCCAGCTGCCTGATACAGGCAAGAAAAGACTTCAAGTTAACACGAAGGATCATTTTTGGCATGTAACACCACGTATGAAGACGACGCTTGAAGTTTGGATGACGGATTTGGCAGGAGGAAAAGCGTTAGCAGCAATTGCTAAGAAAGTTCCTATATTTAATAAAAGGGAAGAGATCTTCCTAACGTTAGCAGAACATCAAGTCCCGATGGTTCGAGCAGCTTGGTTTTTGAAGATGACCGCATCCTATAATTCTGCAATGTCGGAAGCGAAAACTAAGAAACGACAGATGCCAGATCCATCTCAGGAGTGGACGATATCGCTTCAGAGGTGCTGCAAAGATATTTTCATACGTGTAACGGAATGGTACAACGGTGGAAGTGGGGCTGGGCTCACCACATCTATTAACGCCCCTCCTGTTGGCACCGGAAACCTTCCAACTCCTGGGACAAATATTGGACCGGGACATCCCACCGGTATACATCAAAACTCAACGTCTATACCTGGGAGCACATCTCTAAATCAAGCACCTGGAACTCCAAACTCAAGTACGATGAATGGAAATGTGAACACCGTGCCAGGACTCCCTTCAAATCCACAAGCATCCGCGTCGTCCCCAAGCACTGAGGATGGTAGTGGTATTTTGAAGCAGTGGAATTATTGTAATGAATTGGCAAAGTTCTTATACGAGGCAAGTGTTGATTCGCTGTCATATGCATGATTACAGAATGTTAAACGAAATATGTTTTTACTATGCCATATATTTTGTTTCTTAATGATTTCGATTTAATATTTGGTTTACTAAACTGTAATTTATAATTTACAGGAAGGATTGCTTGACCGATACGAGTGGCTAGTTTGGGTTATTGATATGTGCGACAAAACAAAATCGATTGATGACCTTGCTTGGAAACCTCTCACTCCTCTCCTTCTGTCATATCTACCTGATATAGCGCAATCAGAGCTTTTGTCTCGACGAATTGCAACTTCTGCAGCAAAGAAATTGAGTGCAATATTCACCGACCAAGATTACATGCTTCTGTCTCCGCTGGGTGGGTGCCCACCGAGTCCTCCGATTGGTGTGACAGAGAGACTTCAATGTCCCACTCACAGATCTACAATATTTGGGCTGTCAAGTGTTATTCAAGTAATTTCCCTGGAGTGTCCTACATCTCTAGTGTATAACGCAAATTTGACAGCACTTAACAACGACGGTGGGCGTAATTCAGTGCCAGGTGGTTCCGCTTTAGACATTCTTCCCACTCAACCAAGTGTACTTCCAATGCCTCCTAGATCAAATAATCATATAATACGAGCACAGTTGAGAGAAGCCGAAAATCAAATTATCGCCCGCAGTCGAGCTGTAGAAGCAAAATGGAGCTGTGAAGAATGGCAGCAATCCTCCGCTGGAACAACTCTGCAGAAAGTATTATCTGTATTGGATGCTTTGGATCGACACAGCTTTGACAAAGTGGAAGCAGGAAGTTCGATAGAAACGTTGTATTCAAAAATATTTCCCAACCCTCCTAACAAAGATAACCCAGTAGAAACTGATGCACCTGTGGTAATACTCCTCTGCCAATGGGCGGTATGTTCTCAGAGAACGGGCGAACACCGAGCTTTAGCTGTTGCAAGGCTACTTGAACAAAGACAAACTGAAACTACCACGTCCAATGACGGAGAACCTCCCGTGCTAGAAGGTCAAGTGCAATCTGTCGAAAATTCAGATAGCTGTAAGAATGGAAGTGAAGGGACACCTGTGGATGATTCCACAATATATGGAAATGAAAGTGAGGGAGGCAACGGTGATGTGAACGTCGGTAGTGGGGCCAGTAACAACGGAGGAAATGGAGCTGACTCGGATGATTCAGATTTTGGATTTTCACTTCCCATTTATCATAATTTATTGTTCAAATTTTTGGATGCGGATGCTCCTACCCTTGGTAAGTATTGATGTTTTAGTGGGGAAGCAAGGGTATATGTACGAAAAACGCAGTATAATTCAAAATTCTACTCTATTTGTTTGTACAGACGAAGCTTCCGTGAGGAGCAAAATGACATTTTCTTCCCTGGTGAATCTTTTTGGAGCTCTAATTAGACATGATATATTTTCTCACGACGCATACCTCTGCGCTTTGGTAGCACGAGGAGACTTGTCCACCGTTCCACAGTCATTAAGTAGTGCGAGTAGCATGCCACCAACATCTGTGCAACCGATAAATAGTGTCGCCACACCGGGTCCAGCTTCTCAAGCAGGTCCTAACACTCCTGCTTCTGTTTCATCTGTTACTCCTGGAACTACTCCACACCATGACTTGGTAGATGAAAGGGGTCCATTGTTTCCTCCACTGCCCAGACTGCCGGAAACCCACAGGCAAACTGATTACGATGATCGAAATATCGATGATGATCTGGATATGATACTGCAGCGAATCACCCAGGAGCAACAAAATAGCATGGACCAGGTGTGTAAAAATTTAAAGATTTTTCAGTAGATTTCCAACAATCGTGAGTTGTTCTCTCAAGGAATTAGCATTCTTGGGTGTTGGTAGCTTGGTGAAAGTTTTTGGTTTCATTGTTATAATTTGAACTAAATTTGAACAAACAGGTTGACTCCCCAAAAGATGACACAGTAGTAGGCGTTTCTTCTTTTGGAGCTGTAACTCCAAATCCCCACCAGGCCCCTGCGACTACTCCAATAGTAGCTGACACACCTTTAAAGAGCGGGGTTGTTGGCAGCAGCAGCACAAGTGGTTCATCCTCTACAAACACAGAAATGTCGAAGCAATCTCGTCATCGCTTGTACGTCACACATTTTCCATTGCCTCAAGACGACAACTATCAGCATGAAATCAATCAACGACATATTCTGCTATATGGTTGTGGACGAACTCGAGATGAAGCGAGGCATATGGTGAAAAAAGTGTCCAAAGAACTGGGGAAATTGTTTAGTAAAAAGTTTTGTTACGATGTGTCAGATGGAAGTCGGGTAAAGAAGCAATCGAAGAATGAAATTAATTTTGAGCAACTACAGACAAGGTTTGCGGGGCTCCCTTACTTCGATCAGCACGCGGTGACGTCTTCAGCAGGACAAACTGCATTGGAAATGCTTGCTGCCCTTGGTGCAGGTTACTTTAATACGCTTTTAATAATCTCTCATTGTCAGCAGCACATAGATCAGCAACATAACATGATTGTTAAATTTCTTGACAGGAAGAGGCAATTATTTGCCCACAGTAGAACACATCGCATATTTGACAGAGTTAATGGAAGCATCCCAGCACATAACCGGATTGATTGACTTGAGTATAAGTATGTTGCGCGAGTTACCTGATATTGAAACACAGTTGAGCGCTCGTGTTAGTCCAATTGCAGCTGCGTACACCACTTCTTTGCAACTTCAACTGGTTGCCGTATTAAGACGTTACCACTGTTCCCTTTTACGTGAGTGCCTTTGCATCACAATATTACTTTAATTATCCTTACATGCGTTAACCATAATTTTTCTAATTATCCAAATCTGCAGTTGATACGGAGTCAACAAATTTATCATGGGACAACCTTACAAGACTGATGCGTAGATTAACCTCTAATGTAGAGTGCACCTCGGCGGAACGATGCACTTTAGCGTACTTAACGGAGTTGCAGGCATGTTGCGGATTTCTGAGATCAAAAAATATAACTGACTATTTAACCCCGACAGCTGCGAAATTGAGACAGTCTCTTTGCGGACAAGTTTCTCCCACTGAATCTTCTCACGAATGGAATAATTCTTTTATGACTCAGTGTCTTGATAATCCTAGGCGCAAGGTTAGTTCTTAATATCCTTCTTGACTTATTTCGTATTCTTAGTAGTAACAACTATTGTACGCATTTTTTGCCTTTCTTGCAGGTTGACAGCTCATTAATTCGTCAACTATTAGAAAATCCAGGTTGTAGATACAGTTTTGTATGCAACGCTATCCTTAGTATATGCAATGAAGCAGATGCAGAACGTCTCAATGATTTAGCCTCACTCTGTGCTGACATGACCGCAGCATGTCCTCCACTAGCGTCGGAATGGTTGGGTGCTCTGCAAACACTTTGCAGTCCTTCAAGACATGTTGTGACGTACTCCGAAATACTGTCGGAAGTTGATATTAAACATTTAAGTATTCATTCCAGTTTAGCAACTCTTACCGCGCTCTTGGTAGCACGTCAGTGCTTCTCATTACAGGACTTTGTTGTGCAAGCTGTTCCATCCCTTTTGAAAGCGTGGAATGAAGGTACATTGAACATAAATGAAATCTAAATCATGATTATGTGCTGGGCAGGCACACAAATCTTACATCAAATTACTATTTTTGATCTAGGACGAGGTCCCAATGAACCAGACACGGAAGCTGGGGCAAGACTTACGTGTCACTTGCTACTAAGTTTGTTTAAAACTCAGGATTGTGTTACTATCGTTGGAAACCCAAGTGTTTTACGTCTCAGTTGTGATAGAAGATTGTTGTCGGCAACGCATAGCAGTGTCACGCTTGGTGCAGTGCTAGCAGTCCTGAAAACCATTTTACTGCTTGCTGACGCAGCGGGAACTGGAGAGAGACGACGAGATCAAAGAAATCTTCCAGGGATATCCTCAGGCGAGCTAAGCATAAGTCATATTCTGGGAACGTCAGATGTGCCTTCCGAAAGAAATAATCCATCAGATGGTTTAAGGTACGAAACGTGAAATAAATACACAAATGGTATTCATTTCCTTGAATACGATGATGAATTTAAATTATATGTCACAGGGGAGAGCCACGTACGTTGGCTAGCTTCGCAGTCAGTGCTCTGCAGCAAATGTGTGGTGAACTTTGGGTACGTCAACGGTGTCTTCAAAATCCTGAAGACTTGTGCAATCAGGATATGCTTCTAGACCCGATTGTGTCAGCGAAACAGGCACAACGATTACTCTACATGATATGCTATCCAGAGCTTCCAGTACCTGAAGAAAATCTAGACGCTCGGACACATATTCCAAGAATTTTGGAAGGATTGAATCAATGGAATATCCGAGAAGCATGGCTTGCTCTGACCTTACAAAACAAGCAGTTAAATGCTAGTCCTGTGGAGCACCAAGCATGGCTTGACATTGTGGCTAGAGCAGCTCTTGATGTGTTTCACCTTGGGCACGAAGATGGACAAGAATTTGCTATTCCAAGTTTTGCTGCGCCTTCACCAGCACCAGGTAAAAGCCCACGGTCCGGCAAGAAAGCACAGCAACAGAACCAAGATCAAATGGCGAAGACACCTCCGAGTAGTTTTAATGCTAACAACAGTCAGTCGGTTGGATCGGTTGGCACTGCGGGTATGGTGAATGGGATCGACGGAAACAAGGACAGCACAAACACAGAAACGGATGGAGTTAGCGGCCAAACCTCAGGAGATTATGGAAGTTACGGATGGATAGCAAACGCACAGTGGTTAATTGCACCGTTAGTTGCAAAGCTTAGCAGTTTCGTTCAAGGACGTGTCCTTCGCCATGCTGGTAGGTTTATGAGATAATACAAATATTACGATTTCTACTTTAAGCTGCCCTATGAAAAACTGGTAACATATTCTAATCGATTTACAGGTAACGTTCTGGAAAATACATTGTGGCCTAAAAATTACGGAAAATCCAAAAATGTTGGTACTCATGCAGCAAATTTAAACGGGGGTGGGGCAAATGGGGCTAGCAGTCTTCATGCTCATTTACCATTTTTGGCGTTGGTTCTGACGTGTCTTCGTGGACAAGATGAACAGCGCGAGGGTCTACTCGCGTCTCTCTTAAATCAGTTTACTCAGCTTTTGAGTTATGCCAAAGACAGGGTACGATGCTAAATAATAGGATTTACGTTTTGAAGCTGTCTTGTGAATCACAAAGTTCAATATTATGTAACATTTATGGTTTCAGGATTTTGATCTCAGGTCGAACATCCTACGGGATGCAATAAGACTTAGGCTAAGTTTGGTAGGCGGTATGTTTGATGCAGTTCAGCGAAGCAGTACTGCCACCGCAGAATGGGCGGTTGCGTTGACGCAGTTGGTGACACACGGTGTGGTGGATATCAACAATAATGGGTATGGCTCCTCCGTCCAGAGTTCGGTTTTAACCTTAACCACTTTAAGATTGAGTGCTGACGCTATTTTCTTTTGTTGGGGTTCGTACAGCGACGTTTTCCCTACGATTGTGGATATGGTCACAGCTCTGGTTCATTCCACTCAAATACCAGAACCTGGTGATCGCGTTGAAGAAATGAGGAAGCAGAACATGAATTTGGTGAAGAAATTGAAGAAGGTTGGCTTATAACTAACAAAAATTTATAGTATGTGATAAAGCAGTCCATTTATTCACGGGTTTTCTCAAATTTTGTTCTTTTAGGAGTTAGCGGATAAGGATTCGCCGTCAGTAAAACCACTTAGGCAGTTACTTCCTTTCTCCAAGGTACAAACGGATGTTCTCGTGACTCAAGCAACTTCCATGATTATCGACTCAAAAGGAAATCGAGTTCCAAGCTTTGAATTTGTTGACAAGAAGCCGGTATGATAATAATTTATTTTTTCACGGCCAAAAAACGAATTTGTTAAAACATTAATCAAGTTTGAACTCTTACGTGGAAATTCATAGGGACTTCAAGTTTGGGAAAAACAAAGGGTTAGCCCATGGGAGATTATCGAATGTCAGAGAAACCCTGCTCCATTGTCGTGGGCATGGTTTGGAGCTGTGAAAATGGAAAGGAAGAATCTACGCTACGAAGAGACTCATAAATTATTAAAATTTCATACTCATAGTTTAGTCAAGCCTGCATCTCACTACTTGGAACCGGTGCCACTTCCTCCAGAAGAAATAGACGTGAAACCAGAAATTAAAGAAGAAATAATTAAACCAGATACTCCTTGTTCTGACCAAAGCCCGAGAACAATAGGGCCACCAATTGTTGGCCGCAACAATAAACCTAAGGCTCCCCGGAAGCGTCGTTTAACAAAAGCTCAGCAACAACAACAACAGCAACAACAAACACAGCAGCAGCAGCAACAACAGCAAGAACAACAAAGTGCTGCGCAAGCAGCTGCAGTGGCTGCTGCGGCAGCGGCTGTAGTTGCTCAGCATCTGCCACAAATTTCACGGAGTAGTCCTGCTCCACCTCAGCCTACCATGCCCACATCAACTAACGCGGTGAGTCCTAACTTACAATTGATAGCACAAGAACTAAATCTTTCAGTAGATTTAATCGACACAATTTCTTACTTTTCAGACAACGACGTTTACTGCGCCACCGATGAATAATCAGATGCAACCGGGCCATTTGCAGAACCAACCACAGCAGCCACCGCCAAATTACCCACCTGGACCTCCTCCTCAATGGTACAACGGTCAGCAGCAGCAACAGCAGCAGCAACAACAACAACAACAGCAACAACAACCACAGCAGCCATTCTACCCAACTCAACAAGTTTCAAGTATTATATTAAAGCAAAGAGGAATTTAATGTGTTTTATCGCGTAGTAAATTCACTTGTATTTCTCTAGGTGCTGCCCGCCCTCCAAACAACCAGCAGTCGAAGCAAGCTATCCAGCATCTCATCAGAGCACGTACTGCTCATACTGCTGCTGCACCACCTGCTCCCGGAGTCGCAAATCAGTTCCCACAGTTTCCACAAGGGCCGCCATCCGGTCCTGGCGTGCCACCTGGTCCTCGACAGCAGAATATTCTTAGGCAACAGTTACGGGGCCAAGCGCCGAATACAGGTCCAATGCAAAATCAAGGCTTTCAAGGGCAACCTGTCATGCAGCCTAATCAAAATGTGATGTTTCAACAACAACCTGGTCCGGGTCAAGGTAAAGTTGTGACGTGTTAATTGCCAATCACTAATTCAATGATAAAACTCGTCTCAAGATAATTTTCTTCTTCTCAGGTATGAATCAGAATTATGGCTACAATCAGCAATCTTCAATGGCATCTCAAGGCCAAAACGTTCCTGGGGTGCCTCAAGGGCAGGGTGGTCCTGGTATGATGCCCCCTCAACAGCAGCAGCAACAACAACAAATGAATTCGATGATGGGTCAGCGTGGTCCAGTTCCGGTGCAAGAGATGTCTGGATTTATGCCTCAAGGTCCCCAAGGTACTCCTCAAATGCGAGCTATGGGTCAACGTCCACCGGGTTTCATGCAGGGTAATCCACAAGGCGGAGTGCCAAATCCAATGAATCCTATGCAAGCTGGCTACAGAAGACCAATGGGTCAAATGGTTCAACAAGGACAGCTCGGCGTACCCGGACAAATGGGTCCTGGCCCGCAACCTGGACAAATGGGACAACCTGTTCATGGACAAATGGTACAAGGGATGCAAAATCCTGGACAAATGATCCAAGGTGGAATGGGTGGTCCAGGAATGAATCCTATGGTCCAGCAAGGGCAAATGGGGCAACCTGGAATGCAAAATCCTGGGATGGTTTCAGATTCACAACGAATGAGACAGTTCGCTGCAATGCAGCAACAACAGCAACAGCAGCAAAATCATCCACAACAGCAAGGAATGGGTATGGGGCCTAGAATGCATTTTCAAAACCAACAAGGTAGTTTCCAATAACGGTAATCTCTGAATAGGATCGTTTTTATTATCACCAAGTTTTCAAAGGTATTACAAAACAAATTAGATGGTATTGGTTGTGCATCTACTTGTTCGTGGTAGGCTGAATGCTTTTATTTTATTATAATTGTTATACCAGATACAAGGTTAGTATTATTACGCGCACATACTTGTTGCTTCACATTTTTTGATTTTCCATACTCGATATTTAATAAATTCAGAATCTATGAAACCTTCGTATTAAAAAATATCAACATGTTACATATCATGTGGCACTTAATAGCATGCATTCAACAAAATGAATTGGTCAACAAGCAAATTTGTGCATTATTTCTTAGTTTCTCCCAATTTAGAAGGAGAAATGGGGCATCTTAAGACTTCGTCGTAACGAATCTGGTAATTTGTCCATGAGACTCATCAAGAGTATTGAATGTAAATCGGAGGGGCAGTCCGCAAATGTATCTTCGCAATTCTCTCTCGCAAGACCCTTCGTAACAGATAACCGCTGATGTTCCGTAATATTGGTTAGCATTTTACTGTCGAACGGACAGAACATAATTACAAATGAGAACAGCGACCAAACAACTATAACCATATTTTATGATTTATTACCTGAATATTCGAAACGCAGGCATCGCCACATACGGAAGGGAGCGCAGTGCTGAATGAGCATGACATAAAATTAACTGTTGGCATGAAAGATCAGTGACCCTTTCTGGCACAAATTTAAAGACACTTTCACTGAAATCCGGGTAAAGCCAAGAATACTGCAGAAGTCTTCGTACTGCTGATTTTGCAAAACTTCTCGAGTCCCCTTGCTCATTCTCAGTGTCCGAAGGCTTGGAGTCTGAGTTCATTTGTTCTGCAACTTGAAGCATAATTGAGAAAAATGAATCCGTTCCATTGGTGCCAATCACATACTTCTGAGATGGCACACCGAACATGTAACCGAATGGGCTGTAAATAAGATGGGACATAATGGATATGTTATCGTACAAAAAAGACCTGTATTTTAGGGATTCAATCCCTACTTCAATCTATTTATGACACAGGAAACTTGCTACTTACGCCGAGATAACACCGAAGAACAAGATATAGAGTATGGCCAATCCGCAGAAAGTTGAGAGAAATGGTGCTAAAGACACTGGGCGATTGAAAATGTTTGCAATGTCATAGGGGATTGCAACTTGCATTCCCATCAAGACTGGCTGTACATACTGTGCCTTCGCATCGGTATGAATAGGCAAATTATTAGCAATTACAAGGTAAACACATAAAAGTTCTTTTTGAGGGAATGAGTTAATATTCATTGTAGAATTATAGTATGTTTCAAATCTAAACTATTTCCAGAAATAAACTGCAAAAACTTTAAACTGCAAAATTAAATATCACAAATAGTAAAGTATGAAAAAGAGCATCTTGCTGTAAAGAAGTTTTACTGGACTAACGAAAATGAATAGGTGATTGAATGATGGAGGATCTATTAATTGGCTAGAGTGCACTCGTCGCATCAAGGTCCTACTCTCTAATGACTTTAGGAATAAAATTGTACCGCTATGTGTGGGACGCGAGTAATGACCTTGGGTACTTAACTAAGAGTGTAAAGATATGGAGCTCCGAATAACGGTCGTTTTGAAAGTATTTTTATTTTATTACCAAATATAAGGAAAATCATTAAAAACGGATCCACTATTGTCCACTAATGAGAATGGTGAGGGTGAGCTGAATATAATTTATTGTGTGTCTTTTTATGAATGAAGTTGCTCACTCTCACTCCAACACCTGAATCCTTAAATTTTTACTTCTTCAACTCATAATTTTCCTGGAAGTTGGCAGTAAATTTCTGTTGCATGCAAGAGAGTCCAACGCCAACAATCACTGAAGATATACTCGAACATGTTCAACAGACTTTTTGTTAACCCTTCGGGGGAACTTGAGACAACCTTTGTCGGTGTCGTCGTCACAATTTTCCTCTTTGTGACTCCATCTCAACAACAATTCACTACCACAGAGCAAGTTCTTACAGGATTAATTGTAGCAATCCCTTGGGATGTGGTATGATTTCAAATTAGATATTATATTAAGTTAGTAAATCGCAATTCTAAAGATTCTAAACCCCTATACTAACGTAAGTGTGGTTATGATTTTTTTAGGCCAACACCCTTCGTGCCCCGATTGGAGCACCAGTATCCATTGCACTGGCTGCCTGCCTAGCACTTATCTTACTCTTCGGTTTGCTCCTTTCTCCAGTTCATTACATTTTTGGTTATCCATCAAGAATCTACCATCCCTCTCGCCAACCTGGTCTTATTAGCAGCGTACTTTACAACGATCGTCGCAGTTTCGAAGATGAAAGCAGATTCACAGATTTCACAACAACGCTCGCGGCTGTCAACCGATCAGTTGAAGCGTTTGAGAAAGAAAGTTTCCTGAATGACAATTATCGCAATGAAACAGCGAATAGTTTTGGCGTTGAAGAGGGTGAGGCGAAGGCATTTCCCGATTTCATGAGCAGCGCATTTCTCCTCATTCCGGAGAAGGAGGACGACTGTCGGAAACTCATTGCGTGTCATGCACATGGCTTTTTACAACTTGTCCCTGCAAAATTTACTAAACTTGTTCGATTTTTCAGGTAGTGCATCATTAATTACAAAAGCTGTACATATAATTAAGGGACCTCCTTATATTTTTTAATTTCTTTTATATAATTAATTTTTTCTTGGAACTGATGACTGAAATCGCTTTATTTGATCTTATCCATCATTTTACTTAGCAAACGCATCCCATCTGTCCCTGACGCCTTCAAATCTGCAGTTGTTCTCGGTTTAGGGGACCAAGCTGAGTGTGTGAAAGAGTATAAGTGCTCCAAATCGACTTCCATTATTCTAAAGGAGATTGTTTTGAACTTAATTCCGGATAGGACTAAGGATTTTTGGAATATTCACAAGCTCTTTTAATCATAATTGTAGATCTCGACTCGAATAGCTTTCGACTTTTTTTAAAAACTTAAATGAATAAAAACGTAAATGTACATTATTGGCCTTGTGACTTGTTCTTTGATGATTTTTATCTTGTTGGCTACTAGCTCAGCAAGCTGCTACTTCATTGTTTGAGTATTTGAGACTTTGAGATAAGTATGGACTGGTGGTGGGAGCGGTTATTAGCACAGAATGCTGAAGAATTATATTTTGCATTGAAATTTTCCTCGTTCCTCGTGAAAGCTTCTTTCTAACACCTGTGCTTGCCTTTTCCACTGTCGGATTTTGGAATTTCGATGTAAAGGGAAGCTCAAATACTTGAGTGTTCAGTATTGGTTTGGTTTGTACACAATCGACAGGGGCAATAAGGGAGTGCAGATATTAAACCTTTGCTCCTTGTGCAACATTTTTAATCATGCCTGTTTGAGCTTCTTTTCTGTGCATACCACCCAGAAAACGCTTTATGAATAATTCATAGCGTGTGTGTATAAAACGGTGAAAGGCTCACATTGACAGGAAAGAATTTGCAGAGAAACAAAGCCCTAGACTCGAGACTAGTCGCCGGACACATGGGTGACAGGAAGAAACAAATATTTCAGAATTGGAAGGTGATTGTTAACATCAGATTATGTAGCAAACAAGAAGACACTTGCCACACAGTCATTCCGGATGTAGGCACATGATGAATTTGAGAAGAAAAATTAGAAATCGCTGCTTAGTATTTGACATTAGTTGCTACCCCCTGTCACTACAGGGTGACAAAGGTATAGCACCAGAGAGTATATCAAATTTTAAAGTAATAATAATCCATACCTCAAAAGATCGAGAAAACCTCGCCAAATTAAATCATTAAACTTGGGAGAAAGTGAGGGCACGTTAATTGTGTTTGTTAATTTTATGTCTTCGCGAAGCGGGGATATTTCCTGACTCAGGGTGTTTATGAGTTCTTTTACTCCGTGATTAAAGATTCATAAAAACCCATTAAACATGTCCAAGCATATCCCTCACACTTATGTCCGAGTTAGTTTGACATCTATTGTAACAATGGCTTGTGGTTAAGTACGGAAATAAAATTTGGCATTAGCAATGAAAGTGGACCTTAAAACATGACTGTCTGGGTCTGGGCCTGGCACTAGGAAAAAATGAAAATGTCTATATACGTCTCCCTTCCTAGCACCCTTATGAAGTAAAAAAAAGGAGCTCATCGCTGTAATTCATGTGTAGCTTATTAACAATGTGCCCCTCTGAAATGTGTGTCCATGATTGCAATCGGAAAGAAACAACTTTCATCGCCATTCACATCATGTCCCATGTGCACATATGGCACAACCCGTGATTCACATTCGAAATGAGGAAAGTGACCAGAAGAGACACATCACACACGACCGTTTTGGCAATAAAAACCTATATTGCTTTTATGTTTTCTTCGATCTAGAAATATGCGGGTGGAATATAATGAGTTTCGCATATTATTACGCTGAAGCACACAAGATTTATTTACAATACCCATACTACTACTATAACTATACCATATACACCGTCGATAATTGTTATTTTCGGACTTAACAAACAGTAGTAAATATGCGTAGTAAAAAAATGTCTATGGCCGTAAATAAATATTACATCTACATGAATGGATTGCAGTTTCAAAGTCCCAACTCCCAACCCAATACTTCAATGAAATATACTAATATTATCTATGATGATATCTGCAGGTGCCCATGTGCAGTAGCGAACGGATTTCGGTTCTGTTACTGATACAACCGGAACAAGGAATTTGTTCGCATATTACACCCAGAGTCCCATCCCTGCCTCATTTTACATATTAGGTGCTCGTGCGGTGCAGGTTTACTAAAACTAATGTCATGTAAGCTGCAAGAGGTAAGAAAAAAGATGACTCCTCCGATGACACCGAAGATGTGTTTTTTAAGTGTTTAAAGCCAGCTCATAGACAACGACTCTTTGTTGCAAAGCTCTGTAACAACCGATGGAGACGGCAACTCATGCTTGACCCCAACCTCTCTATCATCATATCATCATCCCATTTTGAAGATGTCTTCTCCGATATATTATAGTATTTAGAGAACCTAATCATATGCGAACATTCACATATATGGCCCAAGTTCTCTTTTTAATATTGTACCAGCGACGTAAGTTTCGCCTCCGTTTTTTACTACGTCTGTTCTGTATGTCCTCCTGTGGTGTGGAATAGATTCTCATTAATAATGTTATTGGATTTGCAGGACTTTTCCTTGTTGCTTTCAATCATCATGATGGGATGTTTGCCATTTACTTGTCACTATTTTTAAACCCAATGAGCAGTGTGCGTGTATTGAGCATATATGTTGTAGGACAAATAATGCAGGCGGTGCCTTCATATAAATATCATCGACCCAATTCGTTTTCTATTATTTATTCGTACCTCCTCCAGTTGTTAACTATGCTCAAACTTGCCTGTCTCTCTGTAGAAATATTGTACAGAAATCTGTTGGATTCATCAAATTGAAGACTGACTGAAAACTATAGTTAGTGGGGAAACCCGCATTGGCAGAGAAATTTATAAAGCGAGTTTAAGAAATCAATTGCAAATTGGTTTTCAAGATGAAGTGCTCCACGACAAATTTACTGACTTGGTGCGCGGGGGCATGCATTGTTGCGTCCTTCGTGTTCACCGTGTCAGAGTGCAAGACTGTTAGTTCGAAGGTGGAACAATCAAGTTCTAAAGTTGCAAGTGAATCCTCGGCTAGCAATGTGTTAATAGGTGTCGCGAAAAGTTTGGCTAATCGTGCATTGTCCGAATTCCAAGAATCGGCTAGGCGAAACCCTAGATTGGGGATGAATTTTACATTGCCCATAATAATGATGCCTAACCAGTCATTTCCGGGAGGAAACTTGTTCGGATCGAATGCCCAATTAAGTTTGGGTACAGTAAGTTGACAATTTTCATACACTATGGCTAGTAGACTTGGGTGAAAAAGCTATCTCGAATCTCGATGAACTTATTGCAACACACAAAATTTTGTTTCCGTTATTTTCCGAATGTACAGATCGCAGGATCAATTGGGTCAATCAAAGCGGGCATCATTTCAATCGGTTTGGGAATACTTACCATCATTTTCCTTCTCACGGGAATTGCATACTTCTCGTGCAACATTGGAATCATTAAGTGCGCGGACCTTGGAGGTGGCTTGGGTAATGTAGGGGGAGGCTGGGGAGAAAATGGAGGCGGATTTAACCCATTTTCAAGGTTGGCAACTTTCATTCAATTTTCGGACAAAATATCAGCTAATATTTCATACGCAATGACAACCCCCTAGTGTCATGCACATATATGCTTCATTTAGTGACTATATTAAATTTTGTGTTTTTTCCAGAACTGGATACGATTATCGCCGCAATCTTCACCGATCAACGTCTGCAGTCTACAACGCGCTAGATGATGGGCAAAAGAAATATACTTGATTTTCCCCAACGAAATGTTCAATAATCACTTATTTAGTAAGAAGAAACCTTAATGCAAGTCTAATTTATTCATATTTTATATAATGCTATATAGCTAAAGGCCCGTAAAATAGTTTAGATAAAAAATTGTTTGTTTTTGCTTATATTTAAATGCTGATTTAAGACAATAAATTGTTTACTCCGTAATTAGGCTTTTCTACTGCGTGAACATTAAAGTTAAATGGCATGTCAATCCAAGTCGCACCATGCAAAAAAACAATTCATTTGCACATGCAATAATTTCATATTAGCACATTTCTCAAAACAATTTTTTGCATGCGCACATATGCATTCTTTTGTGATATTTTTCTTCTGACGCATGAAAAACGAATGCTACACTTTGTTAGCGATTGTTTTAGGTATTTAGTGCGTTAAGTCACGTCTCTCACACGCACAATAAATACACACACACTCTCTCTTTAACAAATCATGCGATCTTCTGAGATCTGAGAACAAATCTAAGAAATCTCAAACAAAGCATCTTCCTTCATCAAACTAATCGTACTTCAAACAAGCACTTTATTGAGATGAAGCGCAAGGCGTCATCTCTCAACCCAACATGGACACCAGTCAAATTACTTTGTTGAGTTTTTCATGCAACCCAGCTGAGCAGTGACTGAGCAGCGAAAGCAAACATAAACAGAGTAAAATGAAAATAGGCATATAAAAATTATATTTTAAACCTACACACATTAAATATCCTTTCAAGTAAATAAACCTTCCGAAGTAGCTACATAAAAGAGCGAAAGCATAAAGCGAAATCATGAATCTATGAATCATGCATGGATGGTATAAATCATAAATCACAAAGATCTCATCCAGGACTGAGATTTAGAAACTGGGATTATTACACAAATTTCAAATCTGTAATAAGTCTATTTGACAGCTAATATCCCAATCACAGTAATAAGCGACAAAATGTATAACATGAATTTCCTAATCTAAACTCTCAGAATTAGTCGTAACTTTTAGAGCATTAATTCCGGATGGACAGACAAACATGGACTAAACTCCATTAATCATTAAATTAAAGCTTGTATAAGTATACATCGCTGTTTCTGCGTGTTTCACAGAATTATTTCAGCAGCGGCATAGCCTTGTTGTGCCTCTCCGAAAACTTAACTCTGTTAACTGCATAATAATATATATATATTTTATGCTAATACCGCAATAGCTACCTCGCATATTTTCTCTCTACATCATCCCACAATCCACAAAATGAACTCCACTTCATTCATCGTAAATTCATACCATTTTACTATACCCATACACCCTCATTATGTTCAAACTTCAAAAGTGTAGTGCATCCATATAACTAAATGCACATCTTTACCAAAAACCCAAAAGCCTTGTCTGTCTACCCGTCATGTTTCACATTTTCTATTGTATACGGATACAGCAGAGCAGAGAGTTTACCCATGAAATTAAAGGACATCCTATCCTACTGACTGATATCTACATTTTGAGTATATGAGGTGTGCTAGTGCACTTGCTCACTCACAACTCACACACATGCACATAATATACGGATATACGCATATTACATTACAACCAAACCACACACCACCGAAATCTTTACAACTTTTTGTTATGTACCAAAAATACCAACACCAACAAAAAAATATATCTCTACTCAAAGTCAACCGAGAGGAGTTGCTTGTTGCACTATTTTAGAACATTTATTAAAGCAAAACAACAAAACTGACTGACTTGACTGTAGTTAGTGAGTGAGTGACTTGTAGTGTATTTAATTATGCACAATAAGAAGCAACAAGTATTATAAATGTGAAGTGCTTTTCAATTTTACATTTAAAAGCTCGTTGAGTAGAGAGTGCAAATATTGCAAGTATTCACAGAGAAATCATTCCAAACGAATGAATCACTTTTTACATTAAAAGATATCTCTTTCTCAGAGAGGTGCTGAGTTGTTTGTGAGTAATAAGCTTTAGTAGCTCAATAAGTCGATAGTTTTATATTGTAATTTAGCGTATTAAATTGTATATCGTAAGTATATAAATCCTTTAAATTTTCACCATTTGTGGGTATATATGTTCGTGTTTGTATGTGGATGCTTTGTGGTGGATGTTTTTGTCTCGATAAAAAAAATGTGTGCAGTGGAAGGAAAAGTTTAAGACTACAGAAAAAATTGGAGGTGTTTAGGTGTATTTAAGTTGTAAGTCCACATTTTTTATATTTAAAGATGATATGTGGTTTGGTTTGGTTGGTGTGCTAAAAAAATTTGTTTGATGTACAATAATGTGAAATTTCTCTAGGGCAGATGGTTATTAGATTGTAGATTAATGAGACCTAGAGCTACACCCCAGCCATTAAGTATGAACTGATATTATTACACAAATGTAATACTAAAGACAGCATTAATACTTATTTATTCATTATTGCTCTAAAGTTAAGTTAATGATTGTAAAGCACTGCGTAAGATTGTCTAATTTCATCTATCATATCTAAATACTGTGTAATTTATTAATCTCGATTCAAAACTTGAGTACAAAAGTATTTGTTTTTTTAGTTTTAAACTTTGTTCAATTCTGAAGGAATAATTTCAGGTGCTCCTAAATGTAATTTCGTATAATTTGTTTTATTTGTAAGGGAATGTTTGGCTTTGTCATTTAGGGGAAATTTGTAGGATAAAAAGTTGTGGTTTGTAGTTCTTATAATTGTAACCTTGTTGGTTAAATTATCTGTGTCTTCGTGTGCCAGTGTTTGTTTATGGGAGGTAGTGTGAATTCCATGGACAAGGAAGTTCCAGTGACTGTTTTTACCGGAAGGTCGTTCTTGGAAAACTAGTTTACGTCATCGATGGTTTTGGTGTATTAGGTGAGTAGTAGAGTGATAAAATAAAATGTGTAATGTTCTGATTAATATTTCATGCGTCTCGCGTGGCGTGTTCAGATTTTGGTCTTCTAAACTGGAAGCTTTATCTTATCTATCTTTTTAGACAATATTTTCCTTTTGATACGAGATCCCAGGAATTAACAAGAGTTGGTATTGCATTGGCTGTTGGCCCTTGATGTCGGAGAGCTCAACGATATTGCTTGGCTGTGTAGAAGAGGCTGACGGCAACTATTATAGTTCTAGACTGCTATTAAGAATGTCTTTATGACAATTTAATGACAGTACTCGTGAAACGAGCTATACATGGAGACAGGTTTGTTTTCCAATATATCTCTTAAGGAGAACGTTTCGTATTTTATCTTGAATTTGTGTGTAAGTGGAAAATGATTTCAGAAATATTTTTATTTTTTGTAGGTACGTATGAAGCCAGTCGCTTTGTTTTAGACTTGAAATTGAAGACACATTCACGCATCGTAGGATTTTAGAATCAAGTCTATTCGCACATGTTATTGGGCCTTAAGGAACAAAAACTACCGTCTTTCTTCATAATGTGATAGCTTTAGATTTAAACCGGACCGTCATAAGTACAAACTAATCGCAGAAATGCTATGATGAAATGTGTTCAACCGATACTATGATATAAGTCCATTTTGGCAACTCAAGTTTCTCGCGAATTTAATATAGGATTAGAACAGTTAGATCTACTTTCGACATTGGGTTTCTTAGCTAAGAATTATTGATATTTGCACGGTAATAAGTTAATGCCTAATATGTGAAGAAATGAATTGAATGGAAGTTTATATACATTCGGGGATCTGAAGCAATACCGCTAGTCGAAAACACAGATATTGAACATGAATGAAACAATTGGAAAGCCATCAGAAAGTGCAGGAAAAGGAGTGGAGGAGCTTCGAGAAACGGTAAAGTCCGTGGGAGATTCACTGAAGCAAAACGGTATGAAGGATGCAGAAACGACTGAAGAATCTAGATCTCCAAAGGGTGCTCCAGCGGTGAACAGCGATATCGGTGCTGCTGCTACGACTACAGATAACAATACAATAACTATTCAAGTAAGGACAACGTCGTCCACTGAAAACGCAGCAGGTACATCAGAGGGTGCGTCAAGTAGTACTGGAGCAACTGGCATCACGAGGATAGAAATTAATGGGTCTAATATAAAAGACGCAATGGATCATGCCGGAGGTGAAAAAGAGAGCAATCAGTCAGAATTAGGGGAAGGAGACGATGATGACGACGGCAGCGACATAAGCAGCGTTGTCAATGCTCCGTCGGTTATCTCTCAAGCCCCGGATAGATATGGATTTATGGGTGGTGAGCAATACACTCACGAGAGGTAAATTAACAAGTTGTACACACCATAACGTACTATTCGTAGATTACTTGGGTTGCTAATTTAAGGTTGGAATTTATTAAAGCGAGCCAACCCCTCCACCAGAAGTAATCCGGAAAAGGGAAGCCAAGTGGCTGAACATGTTGAGTCACTGGGACAGCTTTATGAAAAACAACTTCAAGACAGTCAGAAATCGGTGTAGAAAAGGAATTCCTAGATCTGTCCGAGGTCGTGGGTGGTATTATCTATGTGGTGCTGTTTATCTACACAAGAAAAATACGGATACGTTTACTAAACTATTGGATCAAGAGGGAAAACCAGAATGCATTGAAGATATTCGGAAAGATCTCCATCGTCAATTCCCTTGGCACGAAATATTTATGGAGGATGGTCATGGGCAAGATGATTTATTCCGTGTGTTGAAGGCATACTCAATTTTGAATGAAAAGGATGGATATTGCCAAGCACAAGCTCCAATTGCTGCAACACTTCTCATGCATATGCCAGCAGGTAAACTTTCGAATATGGTTAAACTTACAACTCATCGTATTTCGTCTTTTCTTTTTCTCGTCGTTTAAGCACATTTGCACGAGTGATTCTTTCTGTCTAATGAGTGACATTGCTTATAAGCTACTTAATTTGTATTGTCACAGAGGAAGCTTTTTGGTGCCTCGTGGCCATATGTGATAAATATTTAAAGGGTTACTACAGCCCTGGAATGGAACAATTGCAGTTGGATGGTGACATATTATTTGGATTGTTGAAAAGAGTCTGCCCACCGGTCTACAAGCATTTAGTGAGCATTTGATTTTCAAAGATTATGTTGAAATATCGTATAATGTATATCATGCATTGATTGTACCAAATTTACCTCATTAATTGCTGATTTACTACACAGAAAAAGCAAAAAATAGAGCCTGTCCTCTACATGACCGAATGGTTTCTTTGTGCATACACGCGTACTCTTCCTTGGTCATCCGTTCTGCGTGTTTGGGACATGTTTCTGTGTGAAGGAGTGAAAATTTTGTTTCGCGTTGGACTTGTGCTTTTGAAATACACGCTTGGAAGGTCAGATGTATTAAAACAGTGCCCCAATATGTTCGATACTCTACCAGTCTTAAAAAATTTACCCAATTACGTTACGCACGAGAATTTCCTGGTAGTGCAGATGAAGAGGTAAATTAAGATGAACTAATGATATTGTTGGTTGTCCACCTCATGTATTGAAACTGGCCCCATTCGTTATAACGAAAGTTAACCATTTACTTACGTATGATATAGGTTGGACGTTTCAGATGATCAGATGCGTCGGGAACACTATAAACAGATTACGAAAAGAAAGAAAGCGGAAAAGAAAAAGGCTAAAATGGAAGCGGCTCAAAAGAAGCTACAACAGAAAGAAACACGTTCACTAACAAGCTCCCGTCAGAACGTTAATATCAGCCAAGAAACGGCATTGTGATGGGAGTTGTACGAGTCGAAGCGATTTGCCATGGATGAGGATATTGTTAGCATAGCCTAGCTTTGTATCGTATGGGTAGGAAAAGTATTTACACATAATTCGAAATGTCATTAGCAATAGTACGTTAGTACAATACTGGTGCGATTCCGATAGCATTACCACCACATTGCAAATTAAAATTTATACCAAGAAAATAAGCCTGATGTACATTTTCGTACAGTCTACTAAACCAGCACATTCCCTCTCCTTAATCTATCCATCGTAATACTATTAAATAGCTTAAATATTTATAAAGTTTATACTTCGATAAAAACTACTACGCCAATGTATTTTATAATATTATAATCCATAAGTACAGACGATAATCAAAAAGATCATGCGTTAACTAGAATTGTATGATGATTTTGTTAGCTATTTTCATTCTGGTTGATAACGTTCAGAATCTGTTTTTCTACTGGACCAGTTCTTTTTTCGCTTTTGCTAACTTGAATTTTAAAACCCAGTGTACTATGTTTCTTACGGACGTAATTAAATGTTTGACGCATTTAAAATTAAACGTTATACTTGTAACAATGCATAATTTATTCGTGAAGCTGATATTGCACATGAACCGCTGGTTTTTAGGTTTGACACCACGAAATTCACAGAGCCACACCAAACCCTACTTTACTTTATCATTTATGCCATTTACTCATCGATACGGCATTAAAGCGTCTCGGAAGAGGTGAGACTTTTGCAGCTATAAAAGCTACGGATGTTTGTGCCAATGGGATTTTGGAATTCAGTTGAAAGTACCCACGGTCTTTACATGCGCCTGCGACGGGGTGTATGTTCATATAGCATTCACATCTTCGCATCCGTGTTTTGAGAGCTGTCATTTTCCCAAATACGATACCCAAATCTCACATTCGCACATAATGTCTGGGTGAGAAATCCGACAAGAACAATAAACAAGGCTGTATCCTTTAAAGCATCGACCAACATCCTGTTTTTCATCTTCCTGATCCTCTGCCCCTGCAGTCTCAAGTTTATTGAAACAATCTTACGTTCCTATCCAATGAGTGTTGCAACTGCGTATATGACCGTTCCCGTTCACACTGCTTTCCCAACGAAAGTGTGCTGCAAATTCCTCTGATACACATTTAAAAACAATGTCAGAATTACCAAATGATACACCTTTGTTGCCAAAATCCCAGAACAGAATGGACACGCCTGTTATTATCTTGTTATTGTCCCTGTGAGACTAGGATCTGTACGAGAAAGCAACCATTGCTTCTGCCTACTGAGGGTGTTTATTGCTTAAAGCGAAAGATTTCAAAGCTTATTAACATTAGTAATTTTTCGCTTATGAACAAGTTTTGTTTGTTCAATATGTTCTCCATTTCTTGAAGATACAGC
>JAQFZW010000493.1:0-56842 GCA_034687055.1 Heteromurus nitidus
AGATACATGGAGAGGAGTCTGTGTGCAAACTCCTGACCGATATAAAATTTAACATCGGGGCCGGTTGCCTCGTGAGTTCACAATTTGGACTTTGGAATCTTGGGTTGCACGTTGCACTTTGGGGATACAAGAACACCATTTGCCATACACATATTTTCTTTAGCTCGCTTTGTCTTCGAGTAAATGTGCGTGTGGATTGGAACGTGGGATTACACTTTTTTACTTAAAAATTACAACTTCTTCTTCTCGTCTCCCTATAAGTTTTATCACTGTAACATAACATAATATTTATATATGCATTCTTCATGCGTACGACTGCTGCTAGACTCTCTCATCCTCATCTTGAAAATCCATGAAGTGCATTTTGACTCGATGTACGAATAAAAAGAATATATGTGTTGAACAGACAGACAAGTGCACATGAACGTAAAGTGTGAAGTAATCAAAGTCAAAAAGATGTAAAAAATGAGAAGTGTTTACTTGATACTTTTATATCTCGAAGCCTTTTTAAGCAGGATGAATTCAAGTGCATGTAAACAGCTCTTTCGTTGAAAAAATAATGCTTTCTTTTTAAACTTGTGTAACATAAATTGTACTCACCCTCTTCACCAAAAAAACAAAAGCAAATTACTAGACCAGTTGTCAATGTACTTGTTTCAAAATCTTCACACATTCATGCAACTCTAGAAAGTGAAATTTGCTTCATAAAAAGCTATTGAAGACGTACAGTCTATTACTGTGTCTAGCACAATTTTGACGTATTGCAGTTTCAACCATTTAGATAAATTACGGGTGTGATAAGCTACTGAAGTAAGTCAGCAACAGATTCATTTGCATAAATAAAGAAAAGCCTTGCATACCTAAGCTAAAAGTGAAATCACCAGTATAATCCTAGCGCTAGCTACTACTGAATTCACTCCACTAATTAGCAAGCTTTTGTATTCGTTTTCACCCGACCTTGAATTGTTATCGCGAAGCTTATCATTCCACTCATTACTTTCGCGAGGTTATGGTTTTCTTAATGAACCGAGTAACTTTCTCCGTTTTACACAGAATTGGAGTAAAGTGCAATTACATTTTAATGGTGAAAGCATATAGTTCACCTGAAAACAGCTTTCTTTTTCTATGCTTGTGTGAGTAAAATAAATATTTTTGTGTAAAACTTGAAGGTTACAATTATGTGCTTCCAGTGAAAAAACTACAACCTTGACAAGTTCCTTTTACCTCAGGCGCAGACAAAAAAATAGTCTAGTTCTGCTGTAAGAAAAGTAGGAAATTATTATGCAAAAGTGACATTTTAGCCGCCCCTTTTCTACCTACCTGGAACAAGTTACAAGTATAATAAATTACATAAAGGCATGTCCGATTTCCCTTTCAGTTTCCACAAAATCCTTTGTGTGCACTCTACACTAATAAAAGAGAGAAAAAATCCCAACATAATTTCGCATGCTAACATCTCATTATCACGTAACAGCACGCGTGTAAGGAATAAAAGCTTTCACGATTTTTTTCTCTCTGCAGCAAAGGCTTGCAGACGTGGTGTGTTTTATATTTTACAGGAATTTGTAAACGTGTGAATGTGAACTCAGGCAAGGCCATACATGTGTTCCGCAGAAAATACGACTTTTTTCCTGGTGTCGGATTTAATTATGCTTGAATCATGATTGAATCCCTGTTTTACCACTGGGACGCATTCAGGTGGAATATTTATTAATGACCTCCATCTGAGATGAAAATTTGATGAGTTGGGAAAAATCGGTGCAAATGGGAATGGGATATTGAGTGGATGCTAATTTGCTTCTATATACTTGATATATTGTTTCTTTTATGGATCTTGTTCACTGGAAATGCTAAAGCTTGCTAATGGTTCTCATAAACTTCCCCTAACTGTCAAATCGAGGTGTGTTAACTTGTCTCAGGAATATGGGTTTGGTGTGGTGTAAGCAAGTGGAAAATGCATGGTTTTCTAACTAAAACCATTCAATTTGAGTGCTTCCTTGAAAAGTAGTAAAAGGCGAAAACAATAAGAATGCATTTCTTCAGAGTTATGGACCTTAACTTTGTATCTGGCTTTTACAAACAGTTTTCAGATTTAGATTGTAAAAACTTCGAAAGTGTTTAGACTGGAACTGAAAGAGGTATGCGCGCACAAATGTATTAGGTGCTCATCTCGTCATTGCTGTACAAACTTATTTTCGAAGTTTACGCATGCATTCTAGGGTGATATTATACCTCTCCATGAATTCCGACCGACTGATTTATATCCCAGTGTAATCATCAATTTAGGTAATTTTTGTGATTGTGAATTTGCAGAGTCGACGCTAATAACGCTGACGCCTACAAACAATGGAAGGGGCGTGTAGCGTTGTTTATTGAATTAAAATGGTAATAAGAAAGGAAGGAAGGAAGATTGCGAAGGAGAGTAACAAGACAACTTACGTTGTCGTATTTTTCATTTTTTTTCTTTAGAAATGTGTAACTTACGATCAGTCTTTTGTCAGTAGAGTTAGACATATAGTTTTGTGGTAATGAATACAATGGTTTACTTTAAAATTATAAATATGGTAAGTTAGTCCCTGGGAGGAAGAAGGCCAAATACGCTTTCATTAAATTTAATTACCATCTTCACATTGCAAGACAAGACATAAATATACACAAATAATTTTTTAAAGCATTTAAAGTTAATGGCTGATGAGCTGAGTAGCACACAACTTTTACTGTCTACTTTTTCTGCTCCACTTCAACAGAACCACAACACGGCCATAAAATCTCGTGTCATTTGAATGCAAAAATAAAAACAAATTCTCTTTTTTGCCCTGTGCTGAGAAGATTGTGAAGATGCTCTGTTTTTGTCCGGGGTCTCGATCCCTCTTTTTGCTTCCTCATTTATCTTATGAGTATGTGATTTGTCCTCTTCAACATTTAATGAGCCTTCTGACTACATCTTTTGCCTGTGGGTAGTCTTTTGCCCCCTGATGGGAAATTACTTGCAATTAAAAGATTCATAAGTCTACAACGTCTTGTGAGTTTCTGTCTGTATCTAGTATTATTTATGCTTTTCTAACCCTGTTCCTCTATATGGGTTTATACACTACTCATCCTCAGGATGTTGTTGTACACAATTTATGCAGTCATCTCTCATGTGTGCCGTCGCTCTGTGTGCAGCAATTTTCAACCACTTTGAATACACAAGGTTACATTGTTTCTTGTGATGCTTGTGGTGTAGCGGGGGTGCGTCCAGAATTTAATGACATGTCATAATCATGTTTTATGATTTGTCTTGTCTGCCGGCTACACAACAACAACTGGTCTTTTGTAGAGAAGCAATCACCTCGCGGTTTCCTATCATGCATCTATAACTTCAGCTATATGCTGTACGAAACTTGTCATGTTTTACCATCCTTTTTACATGATTTCATGCATATATTTTATACGATTGTAAAAATGGTAATTTTACACTATAGTTCGCTCAAACCCTTCTTTTTTTGCTAATGGAGTGGTAAGTGTAATAGGCAACATGAGACGAAATCGAAAGGAAGGATGATCACTCCTCGTCAAATCCTCTTTGTATTCACATCATACACACACAGAGGAAAAAAAGAGCTCTCTGCCAGAAAAGTAGAAAGCAACCTTAGTCAATGCATTATTTATTAAGGAGGGTCGGTCCCGGTAAGTCAGGTCGCATATGAAAAATGAGCAAAGTCATCCATATTTATATTCCGTGGATGGATCTAGCATATAAGCATGGAGCTAAGGAGCTCTCTACATATATATTCTCCTGTGTTGTAGCGTGGTCCCTTTATAGTTTAAAGCTAACCATTTTTGCCACTTGGGAATTTATGTGTCATGTGGGCAGAGTACAAAGAACTAAAAAGCCCTTGAATTCCCCACGAATGAAAATCCATCGAATGAATACTCAAACATGGATCACCTCTACTTCACCTCGGCTGCCGTTTCTATATGATTTCGAGTCGTAGAGTTGACTCAAGTAAACAGATTTTGTTTTAAATCTTTGCATCAGAAAACTCTACTTGAAATTCATACGCCTTATATCCTTCCTTTTTGCCGAACTTCATACAATATCATAAACTTTTGTGCAACCGTAAATTGGTAACTTGCTTGCTCACACCACACCACAGGAAATATCGAGATTCTTTGTCTAGTCGTCCGTGACAAATGTTTGGATTCTCTCACAGTCAAAAAAATATCTCAGTTCAGTCCTTCACCTACTGGATTGGATCATGCAGACTTGTAAACTCTTTGTGAGACAAAATGTCTGGGGATAGAAATGGAAGGATCTAATTCAGATATCGTAAGTAGTAAAGCATCCATAATCTTTCGAGGAGTCTTGATCTCTTTGTTGTCGTTGGGTGACAGTATAGTAAACATATTTTCACACGTTTTGTTATTGTTGGCAATTGGGATAAGTTCAGCAGGTTTATTAGCTACATAAGTATGTGTAGCTATAAGCTATAGGTGTGTGTATGTGTGTATTCATTGTCATTGTGAACTAAATTGAGCAATTTAAAAAGACGCGTTAAGGGAAGAGTGTTTTTATTTATTTATCTTTCACTCCTGCCAGTCAGCGTGGTACCAAATACCGTTGTGACTGAGATAACACGTCATACCATTTCCTTGGTTGTTTTGTTACAAGAAAGAAGGGAAATTGAAAATGGTAAGAGGAAGAATGGTGTAAAGTGGTGCTGGGTGAAAACAAACCCTTTCCTTCTAGATTTGTATACGATGCAGGTCAGCTTTGAGCTAGCCTGTACGCAACGGGATGTTAGTATTGAAGCTCCTTTATTAAGTCTCTGGGTCTCCGAATGGGACGGATGGTTTACTAAGGGGAAAACTTGTTATTTATTTAAAATACACTGAATATAATACTTAAATGTGGTCAAGGTACAATTCGTATTCACTTTGCAGGATATGCAATATGCACTATTTGCAAATAAGCATGAGTGATTCACAGTAGAATTTATGTGCAAAAAGAGATGTAAAGAGGCTAATCTTTACAGCGAAGAGCCCAGAATAAAGCTTCTATACTCTAAACTATTATTCATATTAATTTAACCTTTCTTAATAAGCAATGAATAATGAATCTAATGATTTTCACTACGTCGGAGGAGACTATTGTTATTGGAGGTTCCGTTGGATAATGTTGTTGGATAACTTCCATGGGATGTCCAATTGCACAGTTTCCTCCAATGAGTTGTTGTTCCTTGGAAGTTAATTATTCTTATAGTAATTAATTAGTAAATCGTTTAAGTCCCATCATTAGTAATGATTGTTCTTTATACTCACACTCTCGAAGACGCAATTACTTGCATCTCTGAAGCTGGAGTCATTTTGAACATTTACGTAATAATGACATAAAAGAGAGAGAGAAAAAAAAGTTGAGTTTCTTGGTTCTGATTTATTTGGATCTTTGAGCAAAAGAGTTATTCGTGGTAACTCTTTTAATTATTTTGTTATTGATAGAGTTTAGCAAACAATCATTTCAACTATCACTTGTTATGCACAATCCCAATCGAGCGTGGGAATAATGTAAATGCGCCAATTGCCGGAGATCCAATTAATCGGAAGAACTTGCTCTAATGATTTCATTTGAAAAAGTGCAATTTGCGCATTTTCCTCTTACACAACAGTGCCCATATCTATCTTATTATCTCGCCTTTTAGTATTACGATGAAGAATTTCAAACACATCTTGGCATCTTGAGTTTAAGTGAAATAGGTGCAATTCTCGATGCCCCCTTTTAAAATAGACAAAATGTGCTTTATAACTAGTACCTCTGTTCGTTTTCCTTCCCCCTCTTCTTGACTTGTTTATTGCTGGACCTGGGCTGATTTTCATACGACAGGATAAATGATGATTATGGTGTAATATATATTATTTCTAAAGTATCGCATTACAATTTTTGACTGGAAAGTTTCGTATAAAATATCATATGAATGTTAGAAGCACTGTAAACATAAAGTTCTTATGCTAAGAACAGTAGCTAAGTTTGTTACTCGAAAGGTTGAACAAAATTCGGTGTAAAAGTATCCTTTTTATGTGAGTCACATATGCTCACTGTAAATTTTTTATTATGTTGGATTGAAAGGGAGCCTTTGGAGTTCATCGGATAATGCAATGTGAAAACACTCCAACATTCAATGAGCAAAAAGCTACACTTTTTTAATTGTGACAAACAAGTGTACAGAAATGTTCTCTGGCACTGGTATATTTCCCATATCACATTTCTAATGATTTTTATCTAAAAATCGCCTTGAAAAGGTTGAACCTTTCCCATTTCCCCAGACAATAACTCTAGGCTTTCTTCAGCAGGGTGTTATTATTATTGCATGCACATATGTTGAGTTTTTGAGCTCTGAAATGCATTTCTGGAAAGTGACACGTTAAGAAGCTTATAAAAATGCTTTTAGGGAAGCGTGAAACTCTTTTTAAAAAACTCAAACTGATCGTGATCTTGAATATTGCAGCGAGATCATCTCCTTGCTCGTATGCATTACTCGAAACGAAGAAAGAACATTCTAACTTTTGTTTTTTCTCTTCCAATTCCACAAACTCAAACATAGATTCCATCATAATTCCATGAATCATGAGCAATTTAATCAAATGTCAAAAGGAGGACAAGTAACCTTCTTACATTGGGAGACAAATCTTGCAATCACTTATCATCAGTAAAGGTGGCAAATGTCAATTTTTATCTTATATTCTAAAGTATGATAAAATGTATGATTTGAACCAAAGCTAAATAAATCTGAGAGTAAAAATTGCCATACATTGCAGAAACAAGTCCAGATAATAAATCCCTAATAAGTTACATGTTTGTATCGCGTAACTTAAACTTGTGAACATGTTTGTCGTCTAATCGAGCGATAACCAGGAAAAAATTGTTTGTTGCTGTCATGTCCATGTCATACGTTTTGTTATCACAATCTTAGTTCAGATTTCAGTAGAAAAATGTTGCTCTTTGAACACTTCACGTTCCTACATGGCTAATTGGTCTTGCCATTAAAAATTTTACGCGTGAACACTTTTCGCTGAGATTAATCATTTTACATATTGCAAACTGTAATCAGGAACATGAAATCTTCGCATCATTTTAAAATGGAACGTGAATGTATAGTCACTCATCTTTCTGTGCGTCAGTTATTAGCATACAAACACTTGCTCAAAAACATGCCAGGTGCTTATGGCTGGATCTTGAAAATAATCGTTGACAAGCACCATACTAGGGAGAAATAGAGCGAGCTTGTGTGTTGCTTACTGTAAAAACGACTGATTACATGAAAAATGACACACTTTGATATTTTTCGTTTCAGGAGACACTCATACTCGACCATTTCAAAGCGGAACTACGGAATCTTGTGAAACAGATAAAAAGAAGGAGTGCAGTGAAGCTGCTGAGATTTTGAAAGAGAATAAGTGATACGTGTGCACCTGTGTGTAAAATTATACTCGCCGACTTTCAATATTTATGAAAGGAACCCTACACCAAACTATGGAGGAGTGAACAAGCTACAGACACAGTTGCAACGAATAAATCCAAACTCTCTGCATATCCCCGACAAAAAATATATGTATTCGTCGTGAGTGAGTGGATTTTAACCCATAGCCCTTTCTCGTAAAAGCCTCAGTTGTCACTTTGATGCTGAAGAGGGTGAGTCAAAGTGAGAGATGCATTACTGCAGTAGGAGCACACGACGACTCCTCGCATCACCTCCGTCATTGTTTGCTGTGGCAAGTGCATCCACTTTTCACAGTCAGCCAAGGTTCGCCTTCGCCCCCAAGCCAGAATACAAATGATTTTTTGATCTTATATGTTCGATTCGTGAGCTCTTGATGTCAATCGACTTGGGAAGTCTCTACGGACAAAAAGTGGATAACTATACCAAGAAATTTTTTGATGTGCCTCATCGAATAGGCTACTTCGCGACATGAGATTTTTGAGAGAAAAAAGTCGACCGGCACGTCTCTTTTAATGATCCTTTTGATGATAAATAGATTGTCAGCAATGCGTGTGCTTCATTATTGCCCCAGGGACAAGAATCCGGCTTCGTCATCATCGTATTGAGAGTTCGTCATGAAATTGATTGAGAGAATTTTTTATAAAGTGAATGTGTGAGTGTTAGTGTTACGACTCCAGGGCGGTTCTTATACTTTCCGGTTTCCAGACTCAGTACGGCGAGAGTAAAAATCGAGTTTCCATACAAGTTCAAGCTCGTACAGCTTCTAAAAGTTAACCCATACAAGTGACCTCGACCCCTGATTTACATACGTAATTACCACTTGTCGCCACCTTGCGATGTGAAACTAACCCCTACAACAAAAAGTATCTGAAAGATGGTCAGGAGCAGGTGTACTATTTTGTTTCGCAAGTTGTGAACACAAAGAAATTATTAGTGAGACACCAGCCGAATGCTTTACATAATTACACATTAAGAACATTAAACAAGCAGTAACAAAGTTTTCGTGTGACACCAATGCCAATGCTTGTGTCAATCGTTGACAGATATGTTTCCAGGCTATAATTTCAATAATGTTATGCATGTTCTGTTCAGACGGAGTGGATAATTTTTATTTCTAGATTATATTGAGAAAAACTTTTATTAATCCGACAAAAGTAACTAAGTTAATTTTAAGCAAAACCGAATCTCAAATCATGAAGAAATTGCGAAACCGAGAAAATAACGAGTGATTATGAAAATGTTTTTTGCCCTATGCAATTAGATACGTGTAATAGAAAGATGTGAACAAAAAGACGAACAAAGGCCTACGGCAACATCTCCAGAAGTATAAACGTGTGAATACATGGAGAGGGTTTATTGAATATTCAGCAAATGTTACGTATGAAAATGAAAGTAAGCATTTACCTTGTCAGATATGAAAAAGTGATATATATCAACATCAACCAGGAGTGATTAGCAAAAATATTGTTCTCAAAGTCTGTGGCAGTCAAAGATAAGTTTATCTTTGGTGGCAGTAGTGATCACCATGTTGCCTATATTAAGACAACAGAATTTCCAAAATGTGAGCCATTCCGATGTGGGTTCTGATTGGGATAAGTGTTGTGAAGTCACGCTTCATTGAAAGTTGCAAATCGCGCAGATCCTGTGTCCCAAAATATCGACTGGATACTTCAAATCTTATCTTTGCAAAAGTGCGGTAACCACCTAAGCGAAGGAAGACGTCATGATTCAGTGCCAATTTTATACCAAATGGATCGTAAACGCACTGCTATTTTTAGCAGGTAAGAAAATATTTTCGAATAATAACTACGATAATTAATATAGCAAATCTTTCAGAAATTCACATTTCTTTTCATTCCCAACTCGTCATGCTATAAATTGCTATAATAATCTTGCAATAAATAATCATAACTGTTCTATTAAATTACATATTCGAGCAGACATAATTCATATTCCTTTTGGCTTGGGATTCTTCCGTTTACATGATCTAATAATGGTCTTGCATTCACGCGATCAGTGCACACAGTGCTACCTTACCTGCTAGAAAATGTACCGGTATAAGGTGGATGAGCCAAGTGAGCACAATGTTTTTGAGTCACATGCTTAAATACGTTAAGTGGGCTTAACACCAATTGATATAATTCAGTAGAAGCTTATCAATGCACGTGCCATCGCATCTTATGACCGTTTGTATCGTAGTCGGACTGTTTACGTATGCTACGCTACTGATTATTTCGCTTCGGGTTTATCAGAATCGCGTGCGCGTGTTGTAAAATAAACATACTATCTGCATGCAAATCTGCGAATTTTTCGATAACTTCGTTTCAACGTCTTCCGAAATAATCACTGAAAACAATTTTTATCATCCCACGGCAGTTCTGTTACTGGGAAAATATTTTTTCCGGGATTTCTGCTATAAAGATGCAGCGTGCGTCAAACATTATAAAATGCATAAGAATTTCCAAAAATTCCATTAAAAAATTTTCTAGGTTCAAAAAATTAAATTCATGTATGTTTCAGTTAGTCTAACTACACATGCACATAACTCACACGCACAAAAGCACGACTGTTTCCATGCATCACGTGAATACTACTACTCATAGCTTTTCATGGAGAATCGTTTTTCAGTCTGATTGAAATTGGACTCATCGCTACGTTATAGAAGCAGACAAAGTCAAGCACTCATGAGCAAATGAGAGGGGATAGTACTAACGTACTCAAAATGCTAATGCATGAGCTATGCAACACACCACAGCGGATGGCTCACTGCTGTGTCTGGACGATACGTACCCAATACGGGTATATCGCCAGGAATTGTGTGCTCTCGACCAATATACGGCATCATACATTACATGCAATCCAGTGTACATGTGAGAAATCCTAAAATGATGTATATTTAAGTGTAATCAGCTGAAGATGAGGATACAAGGTCAGTCCATCAAGTGTGAAAAGCCGCTCGTATGCATAAAAATCCAATGCAGTAGCACATTCAAATTTATATCCAGCAGCAGTAGATTATATTTGTTCCTAGACTGAAAAATCACTTCTGCGCATGAAATCAACACTGAGCACATGCAAAAAATATTTGTCTTCTCCCAGTTATAAATATTGACAGGACAAATCCGTAATCGGAAATACCGTGTTTATGTTAATAAATATCAGATATCAGACTGAAAAACATAAATCAGAAAATATCTTCGTTTTGGCGCATTGACTGCTTGTGTGTGTTCTGATTTGACATATTAACATTTCACAAGTTACATGAATAGTTGACAGCGTGAGCGTGAAATTTGTGCTCCACTTTTTCAGAAATCAGTTTTGCATTGTCAACATGATTTGTTGGCTTTGGCTAAGCTGAATATATATATATATATATTTCAGTGTGATATTAAGATTTAAGGATGTTACATGCAAAGCAGCAAAACTCTACCAAAGTTTGCTGATTCGGCTTCCGTGATCTTCTTCTCCCATGCCTTCATCAAGTCCATATCAAATAGTCACATGCTACGCGTCGGCCGGCCTCAGGGAATTGAAACTTGGCAAGGCATTCACTCACGATGCTGAATGAAACTGAGGATAGAAATTTAAATGGGGAGAAATTACATGTCCTAGTTGCAATGACAGTAAACTTGTCTTGTTAATGAATTTGTTGGTGACGCCATGCTTCTCGTCAATAATAATGCGTTGCTTGTTTCGGTCAGTGAGGAGATTTTTTCGTTCTTGACGAAAGTCAAGTACAAGTATATGCGGAATTGAGGAACATTATTATTTAAAGTTGAACTACCTCAGTGAATACAACAATAAATGCCAACACGGACACAGTAAAAAATTTAAAATTGTGTCTATTTGTATCAGTATTCGGTATTGTGGAGTTGACTCCCAAACGACAACCACATGTTCCTTACATATGTGCAAAATATTCCGCTCGTGTAGTGTCGGATGATGACGATCAGATGAGAATTTATTTGTAGCATGCAAAACTCTGGAAAAAATCGTAGTCATTGTCAGCTTGTTCAGTTGATTTAAAACAATAAAATCCTTGATTTGGGTAACTCGCTGATTGTGCTTGAGGAACCCATTGTGTAGCACTTCTGGTTCTAGTCAACCAATCTGCCAACCAAACAACTCTAACCAAAGCTCTGTGAGTTGAAACATGGGAGCAAGCAAAAGCAAACATCAACTCGGCGAAACTTGTTAACAATTCTACCTCAATTCTGTGATTGTGATTCTAATCATGGGAGGGAAAATGCGACCTTGGTGCGGGCTACGACGAATTGCCCATTTAGTTAATAAACCTTTCCTGTTGCTCAAATTCATTCTGGATGAAAAATATCGGGCTAAACTTTCATGTAATCTAACCTAATACTCACATACACACAAACATTTTAGATATAGTTATAACATTTAATTGCGCCTTTTTTCCCTAATAACGCTACCAAGCGTAAAGTAAATGCTCCTTCTTACACACTCAAGTGGAAGATTCCACACTACGTTCACCTTGAATTTAGTCATAAGGGTTCTAATGTGATTTAACAATAATTTTGTATCTAAAATGAATCTTTCTTTTTTCTTACAGCTGGAACACTGCTCGCTCTCTTTCTCTTAAATATAGTCAATCCAAAGATTCCAGCGCTTCGGTGCGATGGGACAAATATACTCGAACCTAGCATATCGCATAAATATGGCGGAGATACCATTAATGTCACAAAACTGTTCTCTGTAGTTATCCTACTTCCACTTATTCAGGTATTTTGGCCATATAATATATCTGTTCATAACCTGTGATATGTCAGAAAAATGTGTACATTATTACCTGATATGTCATGTTTGGCACAGATTTTTGTCACGGAATGGTTCTACAACCGAGACAAGCGCAACCTCTACATCTACAGTCCACCGGAGTCGAGCAGATGGAGGCGAACTTTAATTCATACTTCAAGATGGTATCGGGTAAGTCACCATAAAATGGAAATGATCATCCGTGATTATATGCAAACTTTTGTGATATGAATTTTTGACTTCTTTTTGTGACCAGGATTACTTCTTTGGAATAGTCTTCATGCTGTTCCTTAACGATATCGCAAAAACCTCAGTCAACTCGCCTAGACCTCATTGGATTGACAGTTGTAAACCGAATTTTACTGCTGAAGCTTGTGACATGGGGTAATTATAAAGTTTTAAATATCATGTCTTACATAAGAAAGTTGTCATAAGCATGCACAAATCATAAAATTGATGGTGAGAGCGAAAGCATGGATCTTCACGTTTCCGTTAAATATGAGGCCTCAAATATAATTTTAAAATTAAAATATTAATTAACATTAATTAAAATTATAAAACTCACATTACCCCTAACAAAAGTAACTTTTCGCTGAGAGTCTGAAGTAGTCTGCCTGTCTCTGATTAGATCAATCCAAAATTGAACATTTCTGGCTGCGAGCAACGATGCGGATCCGCGCAGTTGCAGTTGAATGAAGCTTCTCTCTGTGTGTATAAGCTCAAACTACTTATAAAAGTCATTATGGGGTTTACGATGCATTATCTCGGATTTTGAGTGTATACCTGAGATTACTAACTTTCTACCTGTTTCAAATACATCGATTTTTTTCCTTACAGACACGAGGCGTTGATGGTGTAATGGTTAGCATTGGTGCCTTCCAAGCACTAGATCCGAGTTCAATTCTCGGTCAACGCAGCAATCTTTTGCATTTTTTTCTTTTTGAATCTCTTTAATTTGGGACTTGTTTGTAAAATAAATGTACACATTAATCTAGATATTTTTTAAATTTATATTTAAATGGGGAATCATTTTGCACACTTTCTTACAAGTACAATACATTACAAGTAATTTTGTGCAAGACATTTTCTTGTACATTTTATAAAGAAGCATAAAATTGACAATTTAAAATTTAATGTATGAAATTACTATGTGAAAGCCCTAATTAATGATTATCATTATTTTCCGGATGTAGGTGGGTGGAAGATTACAACTGCACAAACACTGAAATTTCGAACTGGAAATTAGTGGATGCGAGAAAGTCATTTCCTTCGGGTCACTCCGCCCTTGGATTCTTCGCTGCGATGTTTATGACTGTAAGTAAACTCTTCAAAAAAATTAATAAAAATTTAATTCCTTTATGTATTTTTAATCATGCCAAAATTAAATCTGTCGTTTACAGATGTACCAACATAGACGCGTGAATAAGCACGTCGTGGGAACGGTAGTATTAGCATGGCTTCACACATTGTGGCTCGGCTTCGCAATATTTTGTGCTTTGTCTCGTGTATCAGACAACAGACATCATCCGATTGATGTCGCCTTCGGTGGCTTGATTGGAGCTGTAGCCGGGATATTCACTGTAATTACGGATAGCAGATACGAAAGATTCTTTACATGTTTAACCATTGAATTTGTTTGAGTTTGTCGGTTTATAATTACATTATATTTTGTTTTCACAGTCGACAGTGTTGTGTGGATATTTTGGGAAACCACTAAAAGTGGCTGGATACCAAAACAAGGTTGTGTCCGGGATGAATGGTTCGGCAACAATTGTCGACGGATTTCCTTCCAATGGAAGTACCACAACGGTGACAATACCACCAGGGACAAATGGTGGGGTCAGGCATAATCATCACGACGGAAAGAGACCTTCTCTCAGGCGACTCCTTTCCACGCAGTCGACGATGACGCAAATGACTGAAATTGCGGAGGACAGAGAGTTGGATAGTCTGTAAGCGAGTGAATGCTAAATGAAAAATCCATTAATCTGTCACGTTTCTTCCGTTGTGTTGTAGACAACTGTTACCTGAAAAATTATCATTCTTACATCTAACAGTAAATAAGTTGATAGCGTATAGTGTTACGTTACGTATTCATGTTTTATATATGGATTTATGATATGGATTTTTAAGAACGAGTAATAGCACCAAAATAATTTACCACAGTTATTTTAAATAAACGTTCTAAATCTATATAGTGTTATTTAAATACAGACCAATGCTTGTAATTTGTACAAGAAAAGAAGTTATATTTAATTGAATATTGCTCTTATTGCCAAAAATGTATTGTCATAATTATTTTACGGTTACTATCTAACTTTACCATACAGTAGCAAAGTATACATGTTAAAAACGTCGAACCAAGTTAATTTTTAACACATTTAAAAAACTCTTGTATCTCGTCCATATCGCAAGTCCACTCAGAGAAATAAAAAGCTTTAAGTTGGCCTTAAGTTCCACACATAACTCGAAATTCGTTTTCTTGAAATTATTGCTATTCAATCTGTGCAGGTTTAGTGGACCAGTGAACAACTGAGGCACTTCGTTTATCAGATTTTTTCCCTTTCAGGGCCATATGCGAATAAACTTCCACGGTTGGAAGGGCATTCCCTTGTTCCACTGAGCGGATTATGTCATTTTCATGTTCAAACTGAGCAAACCAATTTGGTCTGTCGACTTGAAGTTCAATTTCCCTAGAAAAGCAAATATAGTTTCACAACAATCAATCCAAGATGCATTCTTCTAGGAAAGGCATTTCGTGCAAATAATAGTGTAACCGAATTTACTTGTAACGCCAGTAGTACTCGTGGAAATTGCCAATTCCCCAACACAATGCGAAGAAAGTAACAATTGCGTATACAAGACTGATGATGGTGAAATTGTCGACGTACTTCATGACATGATCTTTGCAGCCCTGGAATTAGACAACAGAGAAAATATTCACTTTAATTTATTGAGCAACTTGCTTTTCATTTCGCTTCGCATGTAAATTCTTGAGTTAACCTACCTCAACGTACAATACACCAGATCTATTTAGCAACTCGATTTGCAGAGGCTCACTCATAAAGCGAAGGTCATGAGTATCATTCACCATTCGACAAAACTCCTCAATCTTGGGGAACTTGTACAAAATGTTATCAACTTCGGAACAGTGGTCATCCACGTTGCAAGCAATATAGTCACCTTTCGCATTGAGACGCACCTTGCCGTGATAGTACACATAAAGCGAAGTATTTATCTGATTTTCGAGAGGAAGTGAACAAGTGCTTGATGACAAATCCTGTAACCAGTCTATCATCTTCGTTAACATGAGCTCTAGATGCTCCGGGATTTCCAACAATTGAATTGTCGTTTGGGAAGGGTCTTCCATTGCTGAATCGAATTCAGCCGAGTCAGCAGTCTGACGAGGTGTGCCAGTGAAATATGTTTCGACAATGTAATCGTATGCAGAATTCCCACAGTCTGAAGCAATCTCAACGCAACACTCATTCGGTACGAATCTTTCCGGCAGAGCTGTCTCCGAGATTTCTTGAAAGTCACCCGTGCTTGCTGCAGCCAATGCTTTCAGTTTTGACCAGTCCAAGATGCTTTCAATGCCACAACAATGCTGATGAAATTGGAAACAGAAAGTTTTGTTTGACGCTTAGAAATTAAGATGAAAGCACGATATAAATCTTTAAAAGAATGTATACTTCTTGTTTCATTATGTTCCCTATTCCAACATCCACTCCGCCACTACTTTGAAACTCGTGGATTGTCTGATTCTCCATGTCGTACTGTTTTTCCTTGGGCGAGCAGGTCAACCATAGGGAGCTTCGAACAATCACGACAAGGCAGGAATACAAGCCAAATATCATGATCAGCCAAATCTGCTTGATTCAACAAGAGAAATGGAGTAAATTTACATTACGTTATGATTTATGAATGATGACCAACATGCATATTCCTCACAGTCGAATGACAGTTGGTTAGACAGACATGCATTTTTTAACTTCAGGCAAGAACAATCTTACCAACATAGCTACAAAGTCAGAACCATTTTTAGTCAGTAGAGTAATTAGCGACAACAATGAAGTCAGTAGCAAAATCGCCCCGGAAGCAATGAAGTAAGAATGGGCGAGGGATCCATGGGTCGACAATGGCGCTAAAAATCACAGTCGTAAAAGAATAAACCCGAGGTTTGAAGGCGACATTCTCAATAAGCGTAGTTTAAACTAACCGTGAAAGTAGAAGAGTGCGACATGCACCAAACTTCCAGCAGCAAGTATCTAATAGAAATTAAATTGTGTTTAAGCTTAAGGAATCCTACGTACAAACTACCTTGCTTTTTAGTGCTTTAAAGGAACGCCATATTATCTCTGAAGGTTAACGCCTACCGAGCAAATTAAAAATCCAAAATATGCATAGCGGACGTTCATTATTTTCAATCCGTATCAATCAGTGTAGCATTGCAGATTGTAGGTAGAGGATGATCGGAAAGGAAGTAAGCATTACTAATCCAAGTATTTTCTGAAGGCAGAATGAAGAATTCACACATGTGGATGGCGATGGCATAATATTTCGGAAATCGAATAAGGACTTTTCTGATATGATATTCCTACCTTATCTCACTTGAAATTTCAACCATTGGTAACGACTCGATGAGACTTTCGTCACCCAAAACCTCACAGAAAACCTCCGTGTTTGTATTTCATTTGTCGTGCAATGATAATAGAGTGCGTTTAATTACACCACGCGAAGAATCGTGCATTTATTAGGTCATTGCTACCATGTCTATCTCTATATAGTTCAAAGTGATTCTATAAATCAATATAGGGAAACCTAATTAGGAAAAAAATGTACCTAATCCATTCCCACATATACATAATACTAAATAAATAGCAGTATATATATGAATGGTAGACACTGGACTTTATCAATATAGCGAACAGTCATAAATTACAAAGTTGCGTGAGCTTGAAAAATTCTTCTAATGTAACCCACTTCCGATATGGATTGACAAGATCATGCACATTAAAATGCCAATAATGCTTTTGTCGAATTTTAGCAGAACCGACCTGAAATAAAATGCGGATTTACCGTGATACTTTTTTACTTTCACTCCGGGTTGCATGTTTGGTAATTGGCCATTGCCATTAGTCTTGACGGCATGATCAACGGGGTTTTAGTACATCGCCATCGGGAAGAATGGAAAGCAAAAAGGTTGCGAACAACCGATGCCTAAGCGCATCAATTTCTTTCACATTTACTGCCGTTATCATAAAAGAAAAATTCCTGGTAATTATATGGTTTAAAATTTTCCAGAAAAGCACACATGCAAAAGTGCATTCGATCAAAACCAACCAACAAAAAACTCCCTGGAAAGCTCTGATGGTCACGGTCTATGTTACACATGTATCCGAATAACGAGACACCAACTTTTAAAATAGCTTAGTTAGTGCGTATATAAAGGATCTTTCAAGTTGCAGGGCGTATTCAACGAACTCGTTGTTCCCAAATTGAAGACAACAAATTTTTGAAAGACTATTTGTTCACAATTTGTTGAGTGAAAGTAAATTTTACTTGCCACTGTAATAAAGGCTTTGTGATTAGCTTTATCTAAGTAAAGCCTAATATGGAAAGTAGTAAAAATTCCATGTTCATAGGAATGATTGAAGTAAGCGATTCCTCGTATGAAAATTTCTTACATGCCAAATGTTAAACTTAAAGTGTAAACTTTTCTTCTGTAAAAAATCTAGGAAAAATATGGCGCAAAATTCTCAACGGTAAGCAAAAGTCCAAATGTTCATTCACCGACGCACAATTTGCAAAGTGAATCAAAGACAATCAAACGCAAAGGACGATTTCTGAGCACAGTAAAGAAAATGGTAAGATTGAACTCGTCCAAACTAAGGTCCCAAACTTCGCACAGGGAAGCAGCTCTTCGGAGTGGATGGGACAGTTCCTGGAAGTTGAAAAGTGAAAGTGGAGAAAGATTGGGGTTATCAGGTAAAGGCTGGTGGATTCCGCCTCAAGATTCTTTCCCAATTGAGTTCTGTCAGGATACATCTTTACATGGTATGGAAGATATCATACAAAATTATATCTTGCACGTGTGATTTGCGTGCTTAAACTTACCAAATGACTGATTACTAGCAAAGATTAAAAAATATATTTTGTTTAGGACTAAAGTATATTGGGCAGCCTGAAAGACATATGTCTGAAAGGTAGGCGATGTACGGAATTTAAATACTATCTGAGATGTGGGAAGATTAATTCTGGTTACTATTTGTGTAATTCATTTCCACAGAATTTTTTGGTTCATCGCCTTTGTGACCAGCTTGAGCGTTGCCGTTTGGCTCATAACTGCGATGTGGACGAAGTATCAACAAAATCCGGTAATTGTTTCCTTCCAACCTTCTGAAACCAATGTTGACCAGATACCCTTCCCCGCTGTCACAGGTAAACGGAATTAGAATATTTTGCAATGTGAGCAATAGCAAATAAGTATTCTAAAAATAAAATGATATTTGCGGACATAGTTTGCAACATGAACAAAGTAATGAAAACTAGGGCTGAAGATTTCATCACGTACGTAAAGCGAATTTGTATTTAATCTGTGGTAATATTTTTGCACATTGTTGACAATTTTAATATATTGCGTTAAATTGGTAATTAAAGTCGTGCATTAAATGGAGACGAAGCAGCTCGAAAAGACGTCTATTACTTGGACCATGTTTGCTCATCAACGAAAAGTTTCGCGAAAAGGTTCAATTTCTCGCAATATGGTGAACTTACTGAGTCGCAGAAGGAAAGGTTAAATCTTACCGACCCAAAATTTACATTAGGTCTAACCCATGTTAATACATTTCTGCGGAGAGCGGCACAGAACTGCTCTGACATGATTCCCTTTTGTGTTTGGCAAGATAAAGAGATGAACTGTAGTAAGCTGTTTCGTCCTATTGAGACAGGTAAAAGGAAGCTTGTCGTACTTCTATAATATGCAGTTATGCAATCATTTTGAACATCTTAATAGAGAAAGTGAAGATGAATAAGAATGGCTTGATATTTTTAAAGAATTTGGAAAATGTTGCACTTTCAATATGATTCCATTGAGTCTGTTATATTCTACAAGGTATACCATACCTTAGAACATATTTACACATAACTTTCATTTTTATTTGGACAACAAAACCATTACACCAACATAAATTTTTTGGCTATTGGATTGCAAACTAGAAATGACTCGAGAGAGAATCCCGATGAAATTGCACAGTGGAAGAAATGGGATATCGATCATGATGGTCTACTTTTAACCCTTCCGGTTGATGAACTAGAATTTCCCCGAAGACAAATGAAGGCAGGGGTGACAAATGGATTGTCCATTTTGCTAAACGTTAATTACAAGGAGTATTACTGTACATCTTCAGACTCCATTGGTTTCAGGGTGAATTAAAATCTAATGAAGTAATTTAGTATACTTAAGTATACATTCTATTTCTTCGGCATGTAGAAGTTTTGTTTTTTACAGTTAGCTACACACTTGCCCTACGAAATTCCAAAGATAGCTGATTTTGGAATTAGCTTGAGACCAAAGGCGGAGATATTTGTGGATGTTGTTCCACAAATCACAATGGCTGAACCAGAAATATTTGCATTTGATATTGTACAGTCAAATAAATGAATCAAATTACATCAAATTAGCTCGCCAGTGAGTTATATTTATGTGTTTTACACGTGCATGACATTTGGTTTGGGGTATTTGATTAGGACAAACGGAATTGCTACAAGCATGGAGAACGGAAACTGGAACACTACAAATACTATTCCATCAACAATTGTGTGGAGGAATGTCTCGCAAATGATACAATGGCCATGTGCAAATGCAAAAGATATTACATGCCAAGTGTGTTCCCTGCTTCAATACGATATTTAGCTTGAATATTTAATTACTAATCTTAACAAAAATGAATCATCGTTGACATTTTCACAGGAACCGATCATGAGCAGCTTTGTGGTCCACAAAATTTTGAATGTGCTGAAGCTGTAAAATGTAATTCAAATTTAACATAATCTTCATATTACACAACTCAATTAAGTTATTCATATACCCAACTTATGTATGTATGTTACATACAGTCAACAAGACGAAAGCGGGTATTCGTAATACCTGCAACATGTGCTTTGCCAGTTGTACAGAACTTGATTACTTGGCACAAACTACAACCACGCCTCTGAAACCTGGGATTTGGACATCCCCTAATGGATCCGAATCTGAATGGATGCAGTATGTCAAATATAAATAAAAACGATGTTTTTAATTAAAATTTTAACGCTACATGTGAACCACTATTTGTGTTTAGGGAAAACGGTAATAACCTCAGTATTGTCCACGTTTACGTGGCGCTGGACTCTGTGCAAGCTCGCGTTCGTAAGGAACTATACGGACCCACAGATCTCTTCGGTACTTGCCTATTTAGCATTTGAGTTATCAGCCAACCTCGGATAAATGTGAAACTAATGACGCGTGCTTATGTTATCCAGCTAATACGGGCGGATTGATGGGACTATGCCTTGGTTTCTCTGGCTTAAGTCTTATGGAAGTAATCTACTTTCTAACACTTCGGGCATGGTGGAAAAGCCAGAGAAAGAAAGCTGTGGTGAATGAGCGGCCTAAATGGGCTACCGAGACGGTGTTCTCGAAAGAATTTGATCGTGCCAATGAACTGACTCGGAATCGGAATCCGGATCAACCTGTGAGCTCCTATTACAGATCAATATTTGGAGATATTCGCAAATCTGGAGAGAGGCAGCGTCTCGAAAATGACAAGATTGCTTATTAATAAACTCGGCCCACGATTTCACTGTGTGATTGATTAGCTTTCAATTAGTTAATACAGGCAAATATATTCACTTCCTTAATTGGAAGTCCAGTAAGTAACAAGATTTTGACCACGACATGTAGTGCATATTCGTGGTGCTGAATTCAAGCTTCATAAAGGTTAAGTTGTTTAGAAATTAGAACTGAAAAATACTTTGCTTATTCTTAACCAAAATAACGTATTAAATGATATACATGTAAAACCACTGCTGAACACTGTTATAAGTCATTACTAATGATGGCCATGGTGGTGAGTTCCGTGATCAGGGACATGTCCATGGTGGTTGTGATGTTCTGGTGTATGTCCGTGGTGGGCTTGATGATGTTCCGGTACATGACCGTGGTGGGCTTCATGATGTGCTGGTACATGCCCGTGGTGGGCTTCATGATGTTCTGGTGCATGTCCATGATGGGCTTCATGATGTGTTGGTGCATGTCCGTGATGGGCTAGATGATGGACTGGTGCATGTCCATGGTGGGCCTCATGATGTCCAGGTTCATGTCTGATGTGAGTTTGGTGATGTTCATGTTGTTCGTGGTGGTCTTGAACATGGTGATCGTGATTACTTCCGATTTCGGGGTGATGGATTTCCGGATGATGGTGATGCTCTATTATTCCATGGTGTAATTCATGAACTCCATGGTTGTGTGCATCATGACCAGGATGATTATCATGATGCGTTGGAGGAAGGTGATGTAGCTCAGGCCAAGGGACATTGTTATAATGTCCGTCATAAAATAGCATTTCTTGTGGAACGAAACTTTGAGCCAGATGGTTTAATTGGTGATGTGCTTGGTCGGGCATATGCATAATCTGTTCATCATGACGATTTGCAATCTGATTTTCAACTTCATGCCGATTTTCTACAATGGGTAGCGTTGACTCAGGATCCAAAATACTAATTGAGCTCTCAAAATTTCTTTCGATTTTTTGATAATTTTTACTGGTTTGTGTGTGGTGGTGGGTAGGGACGTGTTTCTTGTCATTTTCATTTTCCTGGTGTAAAAGTTTCGAAGATTCTGCAATAAAGGAAACTCGCCTTCGAATTTGTGGTACAACTGCATCATCCCGTTTCGCCTTGATAATATCTAAATCTTCATTTTTTAAACGATTTTCAACATCACTGCCATACGAATCACTCTCGTCCAATACCACATGAAATGGTTCACCAGACTCTTGAGGTTGAGTTGTGATCATAACTGACTCAATCAACTCGGACACACTCTGAGACTGAACATGAACTCGCGAATCAGAACTCGGCGAAGTGATGACACCGTCATTTCCTAAACTTACAAGCCCGTCAGCGTTCGGTTGATTCCCTTTTGAAAACAGTGCAAAATCGTGTTTACCGTCATTCGATCAATTATTTTGGCGTGATAAGCAGCTTAGAAAATGGCGTACCACGACGCTTTGCATTTTCCTTAGCTTGAACTTGAATCGCATCATGTAAAAAGCAAGTTGGCAGCAGCTGAAAGAGAGGGAGTGCCAATGGTAGGAGCATAACGGTAAGGAACCCTGTTCCATGGAACGTGTGTGCCCATGCTCTGGGATGAGTGCTTCCAGGAATAACAAAGCATCCCTATATTTTGAACCAGAAGAACAATAATAACGAGAAATTGCAACACTTATTTAAGCTATATTTATCTGGAACACAGGGGCATGATTGGTTCAATTACATCTTTGTGAATTAGCCGTGATTTTTCACATCCCGCAATTATTTCCGAACAGCACGACACAGGAACAGGTTCCCGGAAGGTTTCTTTGGATTCTACTGGATTTCGGTAGTAATCCGTATAACTTGAATGGCCACAGCATTGCTAGATTTACGACAGCAAAGTATTCGAATTTTGATGAGCCCTTCTTATATTTTCTGAATTAGAATTAAAGCACGTTTATGGACATTACATGAGCTTTCTGAATGTAATCCATTAGAAATGGGACACGTCCATTTGCCAAGAAATAGTCATGAAGGTACACCTTCGTTGTTTCACCTTCCGACAATATATTTGACAAGAGGAGCACCGGCCAAATGCTCATCAAAGACATTACCACATAGCAGCATAGTGTCTACTAAACAATAATTCAAGGTTACTTAATTTTCGTTTTGCGTTTCATGAAATCTGACGTTAGTCCCATGATTACCTACCGCTTTAATGAAAATTGGATGAACGATTTCCTTCCTCAAAATAAAAATCCCCAGTGGGCCGACAATGAAGAGATTGCTTCCGCAAATTATGAGTAGCATACAATAACCGTACAGTTGAGATACACTAATGGCCTCGTATGAGATGTAAAAGTAGATCCAAAATGATAAATATGCTGCCGATACAAACTAGAAAATTAACCAGAAAAATGTGTTACCTTCGGGCCACTTTTGTAGCTTATCGGAAGTTAAAGATACGGATAATTCCTTTACCATCATAAGAGAAATTTGTACAACAGCCACCTGCACAACGTGGTCCTGCATTGTGAACTCCAGGCAAGAAGGGACGAATCAGCAAATATCTTCAAAAGGGTGACATTCACACTTGGAACATGGAACCACAAAGAATTGCTTGGAATCCGGTGAATTACAAAAAGAGTAACAATAAAAGATAAGAGAAAGTCGCCTGGCGATGGATTACTTTTGTTAAGGACCCAAGCGCCTCCGAAAACACCTCATATCCACGCTTCCTTTATGCCCTTCCTCCACTCCGCAGCACCACCGTTCCACCGAGAAGTCTTTGTTGTCTTTGTTGTTGTCTTTGTTCAGCAACCTTATCATTGGCCAATGGGGAGAGGAGGTCTTCACTGACTTGAATGCGGGAAATGCTTGTAAACAAAAACACTTCATCCCGGCATGACCATACCTCCACTCACAATCAGACAACATCTAACATCTTCAGTTGTCAGTCATTCAGTGGTTTGTTGTTGAAATGCATTTAGGTTTAAATTCATTTAATAGTTAATTGAAGTGCATTTAACTTGAGAGACTTGTGGTGTGCTAGTTTGTTGTGGGTATAAAAAAATGGGTAGTTTAAGTGAAGTCGAAGATGACAATTTCTTCTCCAAATTGGAACTGGATGAGATTATTGCGTTAGAGCAATCAGCATTGCACCCTCCAAAAAATGCGAGTAAAGAAATGAAGGGGATGGGAGCGATGTCACTGAAACTGGGCATGGACAATAGGAACCATCATAAGAAGACTAGTAGCTTTATTTCGGAAGCGCCCAAGGGAAATCCAAGAAAGAAACAATTCACTTTCAAAGCACCCTTTCCAAAACAGCCACAGCCACCATCAGTAACATCGTCATCATCGCTGCGATATGGTCGGGAACCTGCTGGAACATCGATATCAACTGGAGCTGGAACTGGAAATGAACTGCCGCTTCCAGCAGTTGTTGGAAACAACATTGGTAGTGGTGTCACTGTCAGTACGGTCCAAGAAAGTCCAAAAGATACCGCTTCTGTTAAATGGAAGAATTTTGTTCAGCGCCTGCGATCGAGGTCAAGATTTGACACGCCCTGGTTTAAAACTATACCTGTGACGGCTCTGAACTTGTCACAGTGGAAAACATTGGTAGCTGTTGTGAAAACGGATAATGTAGTCCCGTTGGCGAATATGATGTTCGGAATTCTGATGGAATTGAATGGTAATTTGATGCTTATTCAAGTTGACAAATTCTGAATATGGCTGGGTGCATTCCTTCTGAATTTTTGTAATTTAATGTCTTGTATGTTCAAAGTGATTATTTCAATTATTTGTATACATATTTTAGGGATGCATGAGTCCTTAGATTCAAGTGTCGCTGAGAATTATCAAGATCTTCTGAAGTTACTGGAAGAAATCGTAAGGAGAATAGAAAAGGACCTTCTCCTCCACACCAGGGCTCAAAGGATTGAGGCGAACCAGTTATGTACGGGAATGTGGCAAATTTACGCCAAAGGTAAACTGCTCGTTACAATCAAATGAAAATCTGTTCACAGTACCATCATAGTTTGTGGTTCTGGATTTGTTAGATTTTTCGCTCTTTATATGTAGACCAAGCATTTATTATATTAATTTTTATGATTATAGGCAAGCTTGACTTTGCTACAACTAAGATTCCTGAGATTCTTACAAGGTTACATCCGGAGGGATTAGAAGAAATTTTTCGCTCTTCGCGTAACTCTGGAAGTGTGGATCTATTGGTTCCCCTTTGTGCTCAAAGTTCGGAAATATTTTTAGGAGTTATATCACGTTTAAATTCAGAAAACATTACTTCGTCGGGTGGTGGAAGCAGTTACTTGAACGAAGACGTAGATTTTCAAGATTTCACAACAGATCCGGCGAAGTTCGGTTCGGAGCTTATTTGTGCTATTAAGACACAACTGGGCATACCTTCATTTATGAAACTTGTGCCTACAAAGTTTCAAAGTTTGCTATCTTTCGAATATGCTGCAACAGCAATGAACCCAAATTTGCTTCGTGATCCGGCTGTTTTGGAAGAAATTTTTAATATTTTTAATGTAATATTTACGGACTGTTATGATTGTGAACGCAAGGTAGGTTTTGCTGTTTTTATGATGTCCATGTCATCTAGTATTTGGCAGCTTATAAATCACGACAAGAAGATATCTAAAAGTGTGAAATTTCGAAGGTGGCCATATTTATGGAAAGTTCTGCGAAGGAAATAATTTCATAAAGAATTATAGGAACAATATGTTTTGAAGTCTCCTTTTTTACAACATTTTTATTCCTCCTTCAATCATCCATTTGCTGGCAAGTCTGCCTATACATAAATAAATGGTCCTTAAAATATCTTACAATGAATAATCACTGTGAACTTGTGATACATATCTACGTAATACGTCGTGGAACGAAAAACCAACAGAAATTTGTGTCTTAAACTAATCAATCAAGTAAAAGCATAAGTTTAGGAGATAGTGTCGAACTTAATGTCGATTTATGTGACTTAAAAACGTTTACTTTCACGCGCACACCAACAAGAGATTCTGTACTCCACCGAATGCATCTTCTAATACAGTACAAATTAGGTATTTCTTTAATTAAAATTACTAAATATATTACCTTAGTCATTCACGGGTATGTATTTATATAAGATAATTACATACTTTAGTTGTTTTTAATCAATAAATGCTAAAAAACCAGAGATAACGATACACTATGAATTTTTACAACCTTTTCATTATACTCAAAGATTTCATCAATTTTCTTCTTCGACAGTTTGACAATGTAATGTATTCTAGAAACTGCGGAACATATCTTTGCTCATCTTGATGACTTGATATATCTTTTAAAGTTATTGTTTCCTCTATATAGCAGTTATTTTTGTAAATAAAATTCTTACCGGTCGATTGGGCGTGACATATGCGACAGTGAGTTCAAACTGTAATAAATGTCTCTATTCAACTTGTGTGATTATATTCATTAGTACGTACGTTTTTGCGTTTGGAACGATTTGCTCCTTTTTCGTGTAGCAAATAAGACTTGTCGAGTTTGAAACTGCTTGTTTTTATGAATCAGTGAATATCATTGTTCTTTTTTTAGAAACTTGCGACTTTCTTTGGTTTCGTACACTTGTGCATATGTATTTTTGCAACTTCAAGAGTGTTATCGTTATAACTCATTTTTTTACTTTTCTGTCTCTTCATTGATTCTAATGCGAAGAAGTTGAATAAATTGTTTATTTCATGTAATTATGTATGTATATCAATGAATCAACGGTAGATTTCGCATGTAACGTAATTATATTTAATAATCGTCTTCAGACTAATTATGGCAGTGATGAAAGGGAGGTAACACTCTTGCACACTGTAAGATCGTCAGATACAAGTCACTTGTGTTGTGGATTTCTTTTCTGCGTGGAAGGACGCGCAAGTTTTTTTTCCACTTGTGCATCATCACTTACTTTCTCTCTCTCTCTCTGATAAGTTTTATCGATTGCTTCCTCCTCCCAAAATTTTTTGTGGAAAGATGGTTTTCGTTCGAGTCGTCGTCGTCGCATGCTTAATATAAATGTATGATTGAAGAAATTCTAACTTATTTTCTGCATATCTCGTAATCCTATATTTATATAGTAGCTTTTTAACGGTATTATTCAGGTAAATCACTGGATACCAGTGAAATATTTAGTTAAGTTATCACCGTATCACTATTTGGTAGGGAACTCGGATTAGGAAACAGTCCGATTTACTCATTTTTTTATATAAAGATCGAATCTACATACATACACTTCACCCATACCACATTGTTACTGTATTTTGCATGGCAGATTTATTCATTCCTACCCTAGTACATATTATGTTTTAGCAGGGAGTAAAATATACTTACCTCACTACAGAATACCGCCCACATATAGTATGAGATTTTAAAGATTATATATACTGTTTGAAACTCAATCAAAAAAATAACTTCAAGAACCCTCTTTAAATATCTGTACCTGTACCTCTCGCAAACTGGTATCACGACGAATGCAATTGCACATATATATATTTATAGTGTAGATTTTTTTGTTAGAATATATAGTTATCCAATTTAAGGTACGGCATGTTTTAAATACCTAAAATTGAACAACCAGAGACAGCAGTGAGATTTGAAGTGGTATAGAGTTAAAGATTAAGATTTCAGATATATACCCTAAAGAATTAACAGAGCGGCAGCGTGAGTAGCATGATAAGAATATATAGTAAAAAGTGCCCCATCAGTGAAATATATATATACTTTGTCAAATATGCATGCTAGAAATGAAATCTGTACATAAAAATATATTCAAGGCATTTTAAGTTTTAATTTGAATGCCTTGAATATATCTGATAGAGTATAGGTGCTGAATTTCTTATATAATTAGGAAGCGAGCTGTGTGGTATAAATATTTTTTCATACATTTATACAAGGTATATGCACTGCATGTAGAATTCATCTCTCTCTCTCTCTCAAGTGCAAAGTAGTTTCATAAATCTACTATGTTTTTTAGGAATTCCATGAAAGATATATTGGAAGGCTACATTTTCCATAAAACTTAATCACATACATGTATTCGTCCATAACTTTAGAAATTTTCATTTCGCTCGCATGTATTCAAACGAGTAAAATTGAGTGTGGTATTAGTCCATTTAAACCACATTTATCTACTCATGCTCATTTCAAAATGATAATTTACAAAAAAAACAATTGTAAATTGATTGTGAAAAATGCATGCATCATTTCATCATGACTCGTCGACTCGAGGTAAAAAAAAGCTATTGGAAGTATGCATGAGAAAGTTATCTGCGAACATAGCTGAAAATCATGTTTTGAAGCAAGCAAAAAGGTAGAGAAAAGCCAACTAAAATCTTTTGTGACTGATATGCTTCTTATATGATTTCTAAGATTTCCGTCAATATGTCTTTTGCTACGATATTGTCACATATACTTGGGGAGAATAGTGGTACTATATTTGGAAGAAAGCACCGAGAGATTAACGAAACAGCACAAAAGATCTAAACGCATGGCGAAGCCATTAACTTATAAATATTATTAAATTTTGATATAATGCTTTCGAAAGAGCTATTATATATAATCTAATGCAAATGTACGACTGGCATTCGTAGGTACATATGTGTGTATAAACTTTTACATGGATAGTGCCTGGTAAACTTTTTATTTATGAAAGGTTTTGTTTCGCGAAGAGTTATATCATTCGTCAGAAGTGAGTATTTTGATAAATACATTTTTGTTTTATTATATAAGTTGTTATTTTTATCAATTTCATTTCATTTTTGATGATGCTGCTGCCTTTCAAACTTACAAAAAAACAAATCATAATGGATACGGTATTTTAAGGTAAGATTAAACTTAAATTATAAACGAATTTATATTTTTTTTTTGAAAAATGATAAATTTTACCATCCTTTTCTTAAAAAATTCATATCATTCCCGAAAAAATCTACATGTATTATCAGCACTAATAAATGCATCAAAACAACACTGAACAGTTCCAAAAAAACAACGTACCCGAACGCCTCGCCTCCTTCCCATCTTCAACATACACTGTTTTACACGTAAACGTAATGTATGTATGTACTAGTACATATTTTATAGTATATATATAGCATTTTTCTCTCTCTCTTATTGACATCAGTCATATAAATATTATTTTGGTGACATTATTTTTTATATGTATATGCGCATCCACCATTACATTGTTACTTTTCTCTTCCGCTTTTCTCTCTTGCTCTCACCTATTAACTTTTTTTTATAACACAGACAAGATTTTATATATACATAAAAGGACTTGCTTTTACTACACAAGCATTTTTTCCTCACTTTCTCCAAAAAAACATTCACGTTACCGAACACATTTTTTAATAGAACTTGACCTCCCTATACTTTATAGCCACCGCACTCATTTCTAACATGAGGAAAGGAGATTTTTTTCTTGTTAGAAATGAGATTATATATCTGATTCGATTTGAAAATGAAACAAAAAGGTATATACTAAACTTTAGCTGTCAAGTTTGAGTATACTAAAGAGAGAAATTAAAGTTTTGAAAAGTAAAATGATTTGGGACTTTCTCAGGACTGAAAAAATACAAGAGGTTCTCATGAATTGCGAAGTTTGAGTTGTAAGGTTCAACCGACAGATTTCGCAGACCAAATATACACATAAGTATTATTCATGTCTTCAAACATTTTACCTAGTTCCCCGAAATGAAACAGTACATACATTTTTTCATCTCTTTCACACACGCACACACAAAAAACAAACAAAATCTACAATCACACCGGCAGTGCTTGCTTTCTTCAGCTTGCTAGGTCGCTTCAAGTTTTCTAATATGTCCTACACTACAGACCAATCTGACTAAGTAAAACACATAATGATATATTGTAGATGTAAATGCTTTCTTGTTTTTTATATCTCAATATTCAAATTGCTTCATTTCTCAGATATCAGCACAGCGGTTGCAAAATATTAATAGCTTGGGATTAGCACATATTATAAATCTATACACAAAACATTAAACTTTTCCCTACATATTTTTCTGTCTCCCCACCAGTTATTGTTTAAACCAATAAAGTGAAATTTCATATTGTTTTTTCTACTCAGGTACTGCCCGACGCAAATATATATATTAAGCTTTAATTGCTTTCCATACGATTTATATGAGTTTACTTTCAATACTAGATATTGATGCACATTTTATTGTGATATAGATGCATACATAATATATGTGCTACTTGCATTTTTGTATGCACGCTCTCCATTCTTCCACTTCCATCCGTTTTTAAGGTACGCACGCATCAAAATGTTTAAGCCCAACCAATAACATTGAAGAATTAATACAAAGTAAAAGACGAGACGAAAACTAAGTTGGAAATATTCGGAAAGAAATCAGAAAGTTTTTTAATCAAATCTAAGCCTAAAATTATATTTTTCAAAGGCAACTGCTCATTGCACAATTTTCTGATTTGTAAAAAAATTACTCGCTCGAAGGAGTAACATTTTGTGTGGCCAGGACACATGCTGTCTCACATTGGCTCTTTAGCCTGTACTCGGAGCATTCTAATAAAAAAAGATTAGCAAGAACAGAGCATAATTTGTATGCACTTTAAAATCTATAATATAATATGTAGCAAACAAGTGGTAATTTGCTGTCAAATTTTTTTCTTTCGGCAAAACAAAAAATATGTAGAATTCAGTAACAATAATAAAATAGTGTAAAAGGAGAAGGTGTGTATAGTTTTAAAACTCATCTTGTTAATTCAAAAGAGTCAACAGCAAAGTATAATATTATTTTTTGATTGGTTACATAGTTTGCATATTACAACAGTAGTTTCCTTTTTTATGGTAAAAACTAGAGCTTTTTTAAAATCTGCGCACCTTTCTGTTCCTGTTCCTAACTTAAAAAGTCCTTTTCGAAACCGTCTTAACTATTTTTCATACCTGTCCTTTTACCGTCCATTCCATCAATCGTACTAACTAATATTTAGCAATAAAATATAACGTAGCAATACTATGATATATAAATTATTATTTTATAGTTATATCATAAAGCTTTGCGATTAAAAAATGATAATAACAAACAATAAGTGCTCAAAAACTTAACTATGTTTTAATAATCCGGAGGATAAATAATAATTATTACGAGATAATATATATATATATATATATTAGGTCTGGATTATTCCATACACACATCTAAAAAAAAGTTGCATGTTATGTATGTTGTCTCATCCTACAGTTCTCTTTTAGTCATTAAGGTATAATGACGTTTTTACTAACCAAACAAAACTATAAGGCGTTTTTCAACAAAAAATCATATATTAAAATTGGTTACATTAAAGCTTACTTTGCATTCGACTAAAAACTCGCGTCCATTTCATTTACAAAATGAAGCAGCTACATACATATACATAATGAATGTTCGTAGTAATATTATACATGTTTCTCTCCTTCGATTTTCACTAAAAAATTGAAACTTTTTCTTTAAAAAAATGTGACGTAAGACAATTTCATATCGTGTTATATTTCTCATTTTTTGTTGGCGAGTCCATTTTGCAGTACAGTATCAACTCTACTCAGTATTTAAGAAGTCTCTCTCGGAGTATAAAATCCAGATAAAAATTAGTAACTGCTGGAAAGTGTCTTCACAAATAAAAACAAGTGTGTGCTGCGGTTCAAAATTCGGCAGAATAAATTGAATAACTCAAGAGTTGATGTTACTAAATGTTCCATTTCATACAAGAGTTTGAGCTATATGCATCACATTCTGCTGGAGAGAAACATTGAGAAAACGAAAACGATCTCATATACACATCATCAGTGGTCAATCAAAGGGAGAAGGTAACTAATTTGATTATTGTTGGGGTTTCCCTCCTAACAAACCTCTGCATTTTATTGTATGCCCTAATAAATGCATCATCATAATTTGTTCCTTGTTTTAAAAACATGAACTCCGTAGAAAATACAAAAGGTGCTGAATTTCGAGAGAGAAAATCAGAAGCTACGTTGAAAAGTCATATGTATATATATAGCGTTTACGGGAAGCAACATTACAATTGAAGTACTTTTTTCATAACTATTGTCACATTAATTGGTTTCTGATTTTTTCTTGATACATGTACGTATTTTCGCAACCCCTTTCATCAATTCATTATAGACGTGAATGACATATATAATTGTATTCATTCATATATGGTCTAGTATGGAACTCATGTCATACATTATGTAATAATGTCTGATTTCGAAATTCAATTAGTCTGACAATTTGCATTATAACAAGTAATTATAATCATACATATATGTAGATAACAACGCTGAAATATTTTCGGTTTTTTTATATTTTCTCGGACTGTGCCCATTGCGTCGGCGTGACAGATCTGCTTCATTTTTTGTGTATATGTACTCCTCATGTACGATATAGTTTGCCTGTTTTACTTTTGGTAAGATTTTTAATTAGGTATACAATTATATATCATGTGTACTCGCAACATTGTCACACGTTTTCTCTCTTGCGATTTCCCCCTCTCACTCGGTTTGTCTACTCAATAAAATGTACTCACTGCATAATGAATTCTTTTCGTACTTTCAAGTGTATAATAATATAGTATTCCCATCATGATTATAATGTAAATATTTTTTCACAATTCAAACATATAATATTACACGGAGTGGTAGCATATATATATATAATATGAATTACATAATAGTAGTAGTATCATCATATCTATATATATATATGTTTATATAATATAGATATATATATATATAATATAGTACTTAAAATTTTCTTTAAAAGTCGATAGATAGACAGAATGAAAAAAGATGGCTAAAATTTTGGTCTACCCAGCGATTTTACAATTATTTGGGCGGGTCACGTTCTGATGATGAAGTGGCAGTGGATGTAGGAGGAATTTCCGAAGTGGCACTGGAAGGTCCGGCTCCGCTCTTCCCATCTTCTTTCATTTTATCTACATACTCCGCAAATATGTCCCGGAATCGAGACCATGACTTTTCGGGAATGGTTATGGCGTTCCGAAAATTCGTTTTTACCTGAAGCGCAAAAAATGGGAGAAAAAAAAGAAACAAAAAGGTGAGATGATGAAAAATTACGATATACATATCTTTTGCAAACACACATTTAGGGAAACGGAGTTTTTTTCCCACAGAGAATTCATCAAGTTCGGTAAATGTTCACAGACTCAAATAAAAGAAGCGAGTTTCAGCCAGTCAGTCTTAGTAATTAGACGCGTAGTTGAAGAACTTGAAATCTTGCATTTTTAACAATGAATCAAAATCAAAATATTATGACCTTCAGACAACCGACGTTCAGGGAACATATGCCAAGGAGGAGTATGTGAGACTGATTGTGAGTGGAGACGGGGAAAAGCCGTTTAGGTAGAAGAGCTGACGGAGGCATGCACATCTAGCTATCTAAATTGTTGCATATCTTTTAACTGAAAGACACATTTGCCGTACGCATCCAAATCATGTCAGGTGTCAGACTCATATATCTGTGTGCAAGTGATGAATTCAAGGGAAGCAAAATTTCTACAGAATTTTATATTCGCTACCCCTTTATCAACTCTTCAATAATTAAAGCCCTCTTTAAGCCAGACGCTTCATTATCTGTGAACACGTGTCGCTAGTCGTTAGGTAAGGCGAAAAAAACGAATGGTATATCAAGAATTAAAACTGTGGTGATGCGTTCCTTTTTGCTTGTCCAAAGCAACTAGTAGAAAACCTGCACCTACCGCATTCCATCCATTTTACCAGCAACAACAATAATTTGAAATAGTTCATTCAGCTCCATTAGCCCCCACCTGATATGCTGTAATAAAAAATGTACCTGTACGCATGTGAGTAGTATCCAATTTTGAATTGGAATCTGAACTCAAATCGTTCTACTAAATTCTCTCTCTCTCTCTGCTCCCTACTTCAACGAATTTTTCTAGGAATGATGTACATATCGTGGACTTGATGGATTTCTATCACAGTTTTAACTGAAATGCCTGCATACGAGAAACAATCAATTTATATGAGTGAGTCAAACAGTAATTGCTATTGAGGAATTCATATACATTCGCAAATGAATTCAGTATATTATGTGCTCGCACTGCTCACTAACACCAACCGTGCAAGTGACGTAGACAGAGCAAACACCCAAAATGGCACGGTTTAAATATTTGCGTGCAAACAATATGGTCAATTTATGATTCTTAAGATTTTTGCAACAGGTGCAAATTTTTTGAAGATGATGCTAAACCATACGATACATATTATCACTTATCACCCTGTTTGCCTTTAGCTCCGACTCAGAAACAAGAATGACTATATGGAATCTACAAAGGTGTACAGCAAGGGTGAATATCGACATGATTTGTGACCAAATTCAACGTTTATAACTTTGCAAGTGCAAAATCTTAATCCACCTAATTGATCGTGACACGTGATGGTGTTATCCAAACCAGGTACTGTCCCGGTACTGTGCTGAAGGATAAAACTTTGTGCGTTGTCATGCTTTTCAAATGGCGGTTTCGGCGGTTTTATCCTTCAGCACAGTACCGGGACAGTATGTATGTGTTTGCATCTCAATCACATTGATAGATGATAGATGGGTACTTGCGGTACTTGTGCGTAGGTAAATGCCAAAGGGGACTTTCACCTTCGTAGTTTTGTATTCAGCCCATAATTAAAGAAAGGGCCTTCTTACTTACATAATCACAGTACTTTTCCACTCCTTTCGCTCGCTAGTATACCTACTTTAAGGTCCGGGTTAGTTCTGATAAAGCTTCAGCGAAACAGTTTGAATGAATCTTATGAGACTGTACGCACGTTTCGCTGGAAAATCGAAAACCTACGTAATCATTGATATCCTTTTCGTATCTCTTAAAAATACAAGGAATTCCTTACCAAGTCTTTCTAAGATATTTTCCTACTTCCTAAAGCTTACGATCATACGAGAAACGCTGCTATTCATTTCTGAAACTCCAATGTGGAGTAGACTAAGAAGCATTGAATGGTATTTCTTTAAATGTGTATCACTCCCGATTGTCTTGATCTGCACCGTTGGCAAAACAAACTAACAAGGTTAGCACGAACAGTAACAGTATAGATAGCAGAGCCAGTATTGTACGAAACGAAACGAAAAGGTGAAAGCTATTATCAGTCTAACTTGAGCAATGCAAAGTCGTACAGTCACAGTTGCAATGCAATCTTGGTGATACAGTATATATATACGCAAACGAGTGTAGAGATGTAAAATGCAGTTCGGTTCACTCAAACAGAAAACTACCTCAGTCTAAATGAAAAAGGATTGAAGAAATGCATATTGATGGTGCTTCCCCAGCACAACTAGCAATACAGTAGCAACAACAACTGGTCCTCAACAAGAGCAAAAACCCGGATAAGGCATAGCAATCTGATCTGTCTGACGTTGGTGGCATGTTTGTGTGCTAAACCAAATATCACATCACGTTCTTCAGATGGTGATGGAGCTGTTAAATAAGTACAATTTACAAAACAAGCACGACTACGCGAGTGTAGGTTGTTTGCAAGTTATTTGCTTCTTCCTCATGAAAATTCACATCTCCACGCTATCCCCAATCTCTTACGCACAAACAAAACGCATTCTTTCGCGTACATACATTTCACGCATATCATCCTCATGATGACTACGTACTATATGCATAACTCGTAATTGGAGAAAAAAATGCGTACAAGTTATGAAATGCACAAGAGACTTTTGTGTTCAATGCAAATTCATGCGTTTCTACACAGAGCAGCGGAATGGCGACCATTTAAACAAAGTTCACATCAACTGCAAGAGAGTGTCAGCTTTACAAGAATGTACACTGCTGCAATCTTTGCGATCATGATCATTCATTCTCCGCGTCCCCACTCCACTTCGTTTTACGCTCTTCTCCAACCATACGCAATCTACGCACTCGTATAGTGAAGTTTTTTTTATATGAGAAATTCGGAGCAAACAGGCGTTTTAAAGCATCTTCTTGAAATGATACTAAAGGAAAAGGATGGGCATGTATACCTGCTGGTTGCAACTAGCTCTTTCGATGCTTCTGCTGCAGAAGTAGGAAAAAAACGCGGCCTGCCTACTGTTGTGAGTTGTGTTGCGAGAAACAATCCGGTTTGCATAAATTATGTAAATGCCTGTTTTGCTTTAGATACTTTTGTAGAAAGAGAGAGATGTACATGTCACGCATCTACGCATACGCATCTCATGAGATAATATGTCTGTCAGAATACCGTATAAAGGAAGCAAAAATGTACGACCGCCAACCTACCTGCGTCGTGTGATCCTGTTTTAAGAAGGTGGGACACAGAAAGGATCTTATCCGTCTTTGCAGTGATATGTACTACGTACTACGTACACACAGGCTACTGGAGAGATGCACTCTGATCGTGTGACAATATCTCAATTTGATGGATCTTAACAATGGAAACAACATCTCTATCTGGAGTTTCTATCTTCACTTATTCAAGTGCAAGTGCGTTTTCCCCTCTATCAGCTCTTAAGTTGTTTCTTGCTCTGATCAAGGGACAGGTATACACAAAAACAAGGGATTTATTGAACTACTATGTGACAACCCTGAAGCAAAATAAAAAAAGGATGTGCCGTTGTGTTTCTGTGTTACAACTTTCTCATCGTCAGACAAAGGTGAAAATACCGACAACTGACGACAATCCCATCTCATCAGAGATTTTACGCCGACATAGTCCAATACTCACAATACAATCAGAGATTTTTTTCATGAGCATGTATGATTGGAATGAATAATATATAGGGGCTTAAATGAATAATAATGCGATTTTGACACAATCACTATAACTAACTGAGAAACCGACATAAATATCGGGATCAGGAACAGATGAATAATGGAGGAAAAATTAGAGAGTTGATGAGCATGCAGAAGAGGGAGCGAAGAAAACTGGACTGACAAGAAAACACTGGACTCATTGAGATATATATTTCGAGTCATTTCTCCAATTTCACAAAACTTGATTAATTCACCACACACTATATAGATACCGACTTCAAGTCGTCGACTGAATTATGGTCTGGACAGATTGTAAAATAATAAGTAGTTCTCAATGAAATTCTAGGAAATGTATTAATTTACTCCCCGAGCCGCAGACAATGATGAAGAGGTTGCAATTCATATAAATGAAGAGTGGGAAAGAAAAAAATATATACTTACTTCGGAGACCCTCATGAAGACACCCCGATTATTCTGACCAATGTCGAAATAGAATATCTTGTTATCCACCCGAATATGGCGCCCTTCCGGCAGCTCTCCTCGAAAACCTCCATCATCCGTCCCGAATTCTTCAAGGAGGTCTGTAAGGGCATCTCGAAACTCTATCATTCCTTGAGCAGGAATTGCAATTTGGGAGCGAGGACCACCTTAAAAATGATTATATTACACATTTTATAAATACACTTTCTGTTCCTAACCTTCAGCAGTATACGTCATGAATTAGTTGCATGTAGAATTTAAATAAAGTAAATTGTTTATACTCACCTCGTGAAATTGTTTGAGATACTCTTAAAAATCGACCTCGAGTATTTTCCTGTTCAAACAAAAAAATACATTGCTATTTAGCATTTTTAATTACACACCAATACTTAGCACATGTATGCAAAATCTGCCGTCATTTGTCATTATTATGCAATTGGAATGAAATATATCCTTTAATTTTCTGACGACAAACGTGTAATATTTAATCCTCAATTCCCATTACTCCCCACAGTTATGACAGTTTATTCCGGTTGTCCTATATATCAGTAATCGCTGAATGTTGATGCTGGACTGGAAGTACTTGTAGAATTATTTATTACATTATCCATTCATCCAATCTCATTCATTTTGAACGTTTCGAAGACCCAAAACTCGTAATATTTCATTTTACTCCGTTTTTTATCACTTAAGTGAAATCGCATGTGGTTGGATGTAAAATACAGTTTGCATTGTAAAGGAACAAGTGCAGTAAGTAAGTCTAATTCTTTACGTTGGGTGTTTAGAGGAAACCCCTTTCAATTAACTTCCTCTAACCTATAAATCCTTTTTAATTGGCTACTTTTCTCCAAAATACGTGTCCTAATCTTTTACTATTCTTCGTGCCCCAATGCGTAAAACAAAGCTGTCAAACGGAGGTTTGGTCCTTGTACGAGTGACTCTAGGAGTTGTCTAATGAGCGATGAAAAGCGTACTTAAACGATGGGGAGTTTGCCTCAAAGAGGGCAAAATAATTGAACAAATGCACCTTTCGGTTTTATCTCCCTCTGCATCTTTCACTCGTTGCACGAAAATATATATTCAATTTACCCTTTTTTCTCCTACTTTGAAGAAATCACGAAAATCGTCCAAGTTTTATTGATTAGATTACAAGCTAAACCTGATGTCGCTTACAACGGGCTAAGAAGAAAACTGATGACGAGTACGAGTTCTTAGGATGATACCATCACAGTTAACTCAAAGTGACACCCTGAAAATCATTTCCGGTCCTAATTGCTTCTGAAGTTTTACAAGTGTTCACTTTTAGGGGAATAAACGTAAGCATTTCCTATGCGTGACTGTTTTGTTGCAACATGTCAATTTCACGCTGAGGACGAACAACTTGAATTTTATTCTACTTGAAGAAATAACAGGCATAAGAAATAAGAAATATGCGTTGGATTTGCCTTTAAATGAAATCTAAGGAAATTTTTTTGTCGTTTTTAATCTTTCCAGGTTTCCTTCTAAGCGTATGGATATAATATGTGATGTATACATGCATGAAGTTTTCAAGTTGAACATTCAAAAAAGCGTATTACCAGGGGAGGGGGTCATATCCTAAAATGATGTAGATGGGTTTTATCGAGCAATGACTTAAGCAACGAAAAATTGTTAATTTTGTTCCATACCTTAAGGTCAAGATAGTAGCGACGATTGGTTTTAACCATGACTTCGGACTTGAGTTTGCCATCCTCAGGAACATTCTCAGGATTAGGCGGACCTTTGTGAACAAACGGATAAAATCCTCATTACTTCACATAAATTACTAGAAAAGTGAAATACTATGACATATGCAGTTTATTTATAGATAATATAGTATGTTTGTCACGGACCTAGTGAAGCGTAATAGTCGCTGAAAGATGACAGGTGATCACGAAACTCAGCTGCTGTTGATAGAGCCAGGTACACTTGACTCCGCCGTCCATCCGCTCCTATCTCGGCCACTTTGATAAACTTACCTCGCGGATTCTCCTTGACATCTAGGTAGAACCTTTTTGACTGGATCTGGAGCATCTTGGAGGCCAGCTCCTGCTCCTCACCCTGACCTAATCCCCACAGCCAAGCATTTGCATCATCATCACCACCTTCACCTTCTTTTCGCCACATACTTCTTACTTTACTTTGAACAAAAAATCTTGTACTTTGATCCAACCCGAACAACAACGAAACAAAAATTAACAAAACTCCTTTCTCTTTTCTACCGTTAAATACGTTCTGTACTAAAAAAAACTCAGCTCATATACGTGTATCACTACATATGTTGTCTTTTTTTCAGACTGAGCAATTCGTCAGCGACAAAACACACATTACAACAATGACCCTTCCAGTCTTTTCATTCTCAGCCTTTTCTCCAGCCAATTCTTTCATGCAATCTTTCCAACTCTCAACCCGTTTACATTAAAACTTGTGCAAGAAGCATTTTTGTAAAAAATTATGCTTCACATAACATGATTAAGATGTAGTGATATAATTTCTTAGCACCATCGGTAGAACATTATTTTTCCCCTTTCAGTTCCAAACTTTTACCACTTTGTCCGACGTGAGAACCTTTCTAGCAACCGTTTTCAATTTTAGCAGTGAAAATTGTAGCAATAACGTCAACAATCCGACCCGAGTTCCAATCTCCTGAGCAAACAACAATCCAGCTTCCGTCATTCTATATTCCATTATCAACTTTAGAGCAGTGAAATGAGTTTATCCTTTCTCAACCCATCACTCATCTCAGGTCGACGTATCTAGCAGGTATCCAGTTTCAACACATCTCTCGGTACTTGTTGCATGAGGGATATAAAGAGGAACCACGTGTCACTCGCATAAACGGTCGAGTACGACGGTTCCATACTTGGAATGATGCTGGTCATAGTCTGGATATATTCAGCCGAAGGGACACGATGAACACAATTCTCCCACCTCATTTTCCCTGCACTCATGATATCACTTTGAGTTTCCCTGCCGGAGTGCATCAACTATGGAGTTCGTGTGCTCCAACAACGGAGTAGGCAGGATCAAACGGGAAGTAATAAGTAGGCAATGATATGTTGAGTTGGTGGCGTGGTAAAAGTGTTCAACGATACCGATAGAATAAAGTCTAAGGAGCAGGAAATTGCTTTTATCTGACGAAACCCGTAAAATTCCGACTCTAGCCAGAGTCACTGTTATCAATTTGACGAACGAACGCACAACAATGCACGAAATGATTTTCGTCCGGTGATGGCGAGGCGCAATGCAATGGATAAGTACAAAAGTAGAAATATATAAAAATCGCAAGAGTTTGTTAGCGATGCGTAAAGCTTCTATTTTAATCGATTCTAGATTCTAAAGAGGTATATATGTTCCAGGAACACACATGGCGTTTGTAAATTGTAAATGAACACAATAAAAACTTGAACTTGAATCTTGCAGGTATAAAACTGAGTGTGTAGAGGTAGTTATTCAGAGCCAGTGCTTTTTAATTGGTAAAACTAAGTAAAAGTAGTTTAAAACCACATGTATATGAACACATCGAGTTCAAGATATATTTCACACAAAAAAACCACATGAAAATATCTGAGATAAACTTATTTTTGCACTTTTTCATTCTCGGAAGTCCCACTGTGCATGCTACTCCTGTGGTTGAGGGAGGAAGACACATAAAGTCCATTTGTGAAAAAGAAGAGACTGGCCAATCGTTCCCAACAAAAGTAGATAGAACTACCTGTTCTCTTCGTCCTCTTTCTTTTCCCTCTCTTCAAATTAAGCACTCTCGAAGCGAAGATGAAAAATTAAGCAAGAGGAGCAGCAAAACATTCCATCTCCACTTCCTTCCTTCCTCCCATCCTCTCTTTCTTCAAACATGCACCCCGATCACCAACAAAAATCTCTATGAATTATAAAATAACCGAACACCAATCTTTTTTCTCCACAGTGCACACACTGCTCACATCAGCATTTTACGTTGTTGCTAATACACTGACGATGATCTTGTTGATCAGCATGCCCGTGCTGTTGCAGTGTTAGCAGGTATATAGGCAGAAGTGTGAGTGTTTCTGCATGTGTGGAAGTAAACCGTGCGTATTGAAATCTGGGTACTGACGATATGATGTTGTTTTTAATGCGAACGAGCGCTTCTCCACTAAACACAGCAGATTGAAACTTATCTTGTGCAGAAACGTCGTCTATATGGGATTGAGAGTTTTTGCTCTGCTCACGCAGCCAGCAGTAAAAAGCTCACACAACCAAACTATACATTCTGGCAAAGTAAGGAGCACTAAACAGGCACACGATCCATGATCATAATATCATCATCACTATCATCATCTGCCAATTTAACCTATACACAAACATGTACACATTATCTTTCTCTCACAGAGTCACACACACACACACCATTTCGTTATACGATGAGCACAGAAAAGAATGGAGAGAGAGAGGAACAGGGAAAATAACTACAAATGCGTAAGAGAAACCACCGAATTGTGATGAGGACATTGCTTTTGAAAACTTTTGGAGAGAATAACAGCTCTACTATCAAACACACATGAGTAAAGTAAGAATAAGACGCGTAAAAAAGAATCGCATTCATACGTACAACAGAAAACCCAAACGCAATATTACCATATTACTCATATATCCTCCATCAATCCATTGCGGCACTGTTACGAGCCTGAGCGTAGTGAATACATTCACTTGTATCACTGTACACGAATTTTTTTTCTCAGTTTACACCGATCTGCTCATGCACACAACCATGCAAAGGTAGCGTAGTGGAAAAAAGTGAAGTGGAGTAATATAAGTAGCGACACACACATGTGTGTGCCTATCTACTATAGTTAAGCACCTCCAAAATATGTAATACCTATCTACTCAAATATATTATGGTTAACGATGAGCGAGAGGAGAGAAAAACATTTTTGCGTTTCATGCTTTTTCTCTTGAAAATGTCTTCCTACTTGCTCACTCCTATTTTCTAATGCTTTACTACTCTGGATCTGTTTTCAATGTGAAAAGGTACACACAAAAGAGAGAGAGAAGCGAACTGCACACACACAATCTTCCTTCATACGCACTTTATTCAACTTTTCCTACATTTTTTTACTCGTTCCAAAATGTGTTCCTCCTTATCTCCATTCAACAACACCGACCGACCCACCAAACCAACTTCACTTGTTTGAATGTACAGGAGTTACACATGTTGCGTAGTGTAGGTACCTTTCGCAGCATGTGTGAAGTTGAATAAATGAATGTATTAAAGCAACAGGCAGCTTTTTTTCTAGACAAGTAGAAGGCAAAAAAAAAGATTGGCATGCAGAGCAGCTCTATACCACAGAAAACATACGAGCCCGTGTTTTACTATCAACTTGACTTTACTACTTACTCATTTAAACAGTAATAGTTTTAGATAGGCAGCCTTTCAAAAAAAAACGTCATTCATGTACAACCCAATACACTACTCCTTTACAGAAACTTACGTATTCTCATTTACTTTGTAAAATGTGGATGAGCAACAGCGAGCTCCAAAAACCACAATTTATAGTTTCAAAGTAAATGTAGTGGTGTGGTATGCAAGAAAAGGAATACGCATATGCAACGCATGTTGTACGCGTATATATGCATACTAGAGAAATTGTGTACCAAATACCATTCACGAAAAATGCTTCCTCTATACATTTAAAGGAGATACACGAGTACTTAATACATTACTAATGATGAATGCATCTCTTCACTTAAAATCAGCCAATAAAAGGAGAAATATGTAGCCAACATGCGAAACCAATAATACCACCACTAACCAACACTATAGAGCTTCATCTGCATACTTACTACTATATAAACCAGGTATGTGTGAGGAAAGTCTCGTTTTTGTAGATTGCCAGAAAATTCAGAACTTCCATTAGCTATTTTTGAGAGCACTGTGCTCTGAACAACATCGAGCCTAGCTCTGCTATTTACTTCAGTATTGAGTACAGTATTATGGAAAACACATTCGGAAAAATACGAAAGTCGCATTCCTCTGTCTTTGTCAATACCAATATCCTCTGGGGAATAATGTGTGTGTGTGCGTAAGGAGAGATTTATCAAATGACAGTGCCATGTAAGTTACAGTTAACTATCCTGACTTGGTATCCAGTCGCGTCGAGAAAGGATTTAACAAACTTGAGAAAAAAACGACAATCCAATCGAATTCCACATGTACGCATAACACAGGGTGTACGCATTTGTTAATGCATAATGCATATAAAATACGCATCAACATTCTTTGATAAAGGAACAGTGAGTTAGATGTTAGAATAGAGCCAAGCGGAGTCCAGAGTGATACACCGGCATTATATCCTTTTGATATGAATGGTGTTACTGTTGCAGTAAACACAAACGACACTACTGTGAGCAAGACTCGCTTTAGTTCTCAGGCAAGCATGCCATTCCTCTCCATGGCCTGGTAGCGTTGTTTGCATAGCCAAAGGCATATATATATTTTGGATGTTCCACACAAGCGCAGTTTTCTCAGGCACTGTGAGAGAAAAGCTTGTTTATATGAAAATGCAAAGTTAGTTGAACTTTTCATGTTCACGCAACTCTACGCATATGGGCGTACGGACACATGCCATTCATGTACACAACGCACGCACATTTTCTTGTACTGTGTACACCTTATGAAACGAAATGAATAACATTCACCTTGAAGGATACGCTTCATACTTTGTAATTTTAACTTGTGAATTTCGTTTCGGCAGTATCAGATCCGTGTATTCCTGAGCAATGGTAAGTTGCACGATGTGCATGCCAAGCCAGGGAGCTTTTACTTACTTAGCTAAAGCTATCCATTCGCAACAGTTTTCCTATACGTGGTCATTACTGTGTATATGTACCCAATGATCTGTATAGGTCCTTGGCCCTCAACCATAGACCATACTCATGCAAATCTGCTTCAGCATCTTGATTTCAAAGTTTCAGCGTAATATAACAGCTTCAGGGTTGGTCCCACAACAGACGCAATTCTTGGTTTTAATCAATTAATGCAGAATAAATATGCAATGTGGCTGCAATAGTATGTACGGCTGGAATTTGGCAGATAGCATTAGAAAAGGGGATTCGAAGTGAAATCTGTGTACAAGCAATTTAGCAACATTGATTCAATCAATCACTTGATTTTGGCTATGAGCATACATGCATGCAATACAGATAGTACACGCAAGCAACCAGCTCAAAAGTCCTTAAAATCAGCAGGAGCAGTGCCGAGTTTACAGCTTCTAGACAGCGAATTCTTAATAAAGAAAAGCTTGAATTGTAACTTTTGCTGCCAACAGGAGATCACCCATCTCCCCAACACTAACAAACAACAAAGATACTTGTTTAATAATCAAAACAAAAACACTAGGTGAACCTCGTGTCCTCGCTACCAACACCAGAGAGGAGATAGGTATTTTTCATTTATATGTAAGCTGTCACTCTGAACACTGAACTTACCCGAAAACTATCTTACTTTCATGTATGTTTGTGGAATTTTACTAGACGAAAACAATAAAATGCAATTTTAAGTAATGGGTAACAGAGAAATCCATTTATGATCGAGTTTTTGGGTGTATTTGACTCATACGGCGATAGAAACCATGAAAAATTTAACCAAAAGCAAAAGGTCTTTTATAGCTTTCAACTTCCCTTTCTCGAGTGGAATGTCAATACTACAATGATTAGACTTCAGGTTGGAGCTAACATTACTCCTATCAGTAGCACCAGTTTGTTAAGGGATCTTCGCAATAAAACACGGGAAATGCATTTCCATCGATAAAAACAGGGTGCAATGCTTTATATGCTTTAAATCAAATATTGCATTTCTTACTGAAAACTACAGTTTTCCATCAACTTTTTCGTTTTTTTCACCTTTGCTCTTTTCGATGTAAAAATGTAATCCAGAACGACGATCTAGAAACATGAAACTGTTTCCGGTCATCTAATTACCATCAGCATATATACCTACATAAATACTTTAGGATTATTTGAAGTTTCACCCCGATTCTAGATTCGACTTGAAATGAAAAGTTTGGCTTTTTACGAGTCTCAATTTCTAAACTTTCCTTGCACTTCTTCAAATTCGCTCCATTCGTTTTTTAATCCAGTGTGCATTTGTCTAATTCGACATTTTACCTGTCGGATAGGATCATCAGTGTATCTCTGATAAAGATCTACGCATATCACATGAAACGCAACAAACTACGTACACTTTTTGTAATTTAGCGATCTCATAAAACGTACACCCATTCAACTCCCCATCTGGACCTGAACTAGCCATCATCTAACGAAGTTCTTCTTATTACAGCATACTTACATACAAATTCCCAATTGCCATCAGCTCCTTAATATTAATAAAGGAAGACCTCGCTGACCATTAAATTGGATTCTACAACGATTTTTTTCACAATTGGTCTACTAGATACCATGCTGCCGGCTCTTTTTTACAACGAGCAACATGTGTAGCAGTACCATTATTACCGACAGATACATGTCTATACGCTTTATTTTGATGTTGATGTGAACTTGAAATCGTTCTACCAAGTTCACCACCTTCTTCGCCAGCAACAACTGCTCAGGTATGTCAGGAGCTCTGTCTCGCAGTGTGGCTTCAGAAAACAACATTAACTAGCACTCATCAGCGAATTACTTAAGTGTGATTTATATGAATCAGAAATATTTAAATTATCCCATGTTCAGTCTGTCGTTGATAGGAAGTCCGATAACGAGCCGAGCATATGGAAGAGTAATTAAAACAGAATGATATATTCGTCGGACGCATGAGTTATTAAGGAGAAAGATTAAGGAAAGCAAGAGTGAACGATCATAATCCCTCGTTCAGTAACTTCACCCGTATATAATAAGCTTGTTGATTTTTGAATGAGACGAAAAAGAGATTTCCAGCTTCCCTACAGACATGCCCAAAACTTCCACACGATCAATGGTAAAAATCTACAGAAATCTAATATTTTCAGTGCTGAAAAGTTTTTCGCTGTAGTAGTTTGTGGATTTTTAAAGGTTAAAAAAATCCTCTCAATTATTACAATACTTTCTACAGCTTTGTGGACAGCTTTAACGAATTTAGTCTTCAAGCATAATGGAACATTGCAGCCAATTATTTCATTCCCACTTTTCATGACGTCTTCTTACGTTAGTCTGGAATTATCATGGTATTCAAATCTTAAAGAGCAAACATTCCTCCAACTCCCAAACAAATACCTTCGGATACAAAGAGGAAAAGAAGGATCTTCCCATTTTTTCCAGAAGGAGGAAAAAGCCATCATCAACATCAGTGCACAAAATGTACGTAAACAGGGAGAGATGAACTTTTTTTTTGCTCAACAGAGTGTAGTTGCATATATTCTATTTTCAAATTTTCACCATAGCGGATGCCAAACGCATGAAATGCATACCTTTGGAAATTTACACGTTTTATAGTGTCCCCCTTTGAGCTACAACTACGACTACATAACATTCCCACTCCTTCTTATACTTACAACTTCACTTACTACTACTCCGTTCATTCCCTCCGCATGGATGGATGATGTGACTGTGAAGAAGTGTTTCTTTCATTTTCCTCCACTGTTTCACATCAATGAATAAGACGCGGCGAAGCTCATGATCGTACACGATTCAAGAAGAATGAGACACATTCCTGGCCCCAGCGGTGTAAGCGGCAGAGCAGAAGTATAGAAGTATGCACACAAGATGATGATGCAAATGCATGTAATGCGTAAGTGAGAAAATTCATGCATCAAAGCTGCTCCTTCTCTTTCCCTGTGTGTGTGCATTATTACGCTTTATGCTTTCGTCTTTCTTAGAGCTGCTGACGCTGGTACGCTCTCATCTGAAGAGCAACAGGATGAGATCGCTTCAAAGAGAACAACGTTACACAATACAAAGATGATGATGGGATGTGACGGTGTGGCAGTGGGAGCATCGTCGTGTACAAATGTATATTTGCATCACATTGCACATTGGCAGTAGCTTTTGCTTGGATGATGATACCGTGTAGCAGAAGATGCGAATTGAGTTTTACGTCGCCACACTTAAATGACATCAGGATGATCGGAGCGGCGCTTATGTTGCTTCTTCGAGAGATGCGTGCAGCGGAAAATGCAACAAGGTGTTCACGCAAGAAAAACAGCGAGCAACCCGAATAGAAGGGCAATCTACAGTGCGTGGTATATTAAAAAACTTATAGAAAAAAGTTTTGGTCATGTCATACTTAGACAAGTCTTTTTTCTGGTTATGTACGAAAGTACGAATGCATTGAGCAAGAACGAACAAAATAACAAAAGGCAGTGTGCACTCCGAGGAGCATGGTAAAACTTAATCTGGTGATCATCTCTGAACAGCATACCGAGAAGAGAGTGAGCGTAATATGCAACTTGAATATATGTATTAAACCGTAAAGAATGGAAGCGAGAGTTTTATGCATTTTAGACAGATTCCAATCGTGTGGTTGGGTATTACAAAAGTATTTTGGTTTCACAGCTCAAAAAACGTAGAATACTTGGCTTGGCTAATGCGTCCGCAGTAATACACACCATCCGTTAAAAGCATTCAATAATTTTGGTACTGCTTTTTACTCTATTCTTCTTCTCAATATGACATTGCTGGATTGGCTATGGCTGATGCTAGTATTTAGCCACTTAAAGAAGATGTTCGACCTTGCAGGTCATTAAACTTGGACCACGTGCCACACGACGCACGCACACACCAAGAGTTACTGCGTAAAAGTATGAAGGTTCGAAAAACGATGGAGAACAGCTAGAATAAAAATTAATTTGAATGTAGTTATTTGATATCGATGCAGGCATTGTAATGCCGTGGCCATGATTCATATTTGGGACTGGACTGCACTGGAGTTGTAGCGATTGTAAACAAACTCTACTCAAGTTTCACGGACGAAACTGTCCAATACAGCGGAAAGAAGGCCTGTTCACGAATATTAAATTAAACAAAGTAAAATGTGAACAACGAGCCATTTATTATGTTGAAGCTTGTTATACCATTTTTTGTTTACCTGATTTCTCATCCCAAGCATATATTTAATCTTTCATAATTTGCTCAAACGACAGAAAGTCTGCGATGAATGCTTTGTAATACAGAAGTATAAAGCATCATTGAAGGTGCATTTAGTACATGATTTGCTTGTCGCACTCTTTCAATGATGAATTGAGAGGGTTGCATTGTAATGTAATGTCACAAATGCATGTAATACACGAGAATTATTGTTGATTCTTCTCCATCATCTCGTTATCTGTTTGGATTGCAGCTTACTTAATGAGGGAGTGAATTTAACATAATCCGAGAGCACTCCTCAAGTCCACAGTCAAACATTTTCAGTCGGTACTTTCAGAGATATTCGATGTTTTTCAAGTTGCATGGAAATGGATGATGTGCTGATAAAACCCAAATGGTCCGTCACTATCGTACACAATGACCAACCCTAAAATGTTCCGGGAGAGTGAAAGGGATTGCATCCTATTCATTCATAACTTGCTATAATTTCGTCATTGGGATGTGCTTAAAAATACATAATCTCTTCTTCATTCATTCTCCTACGGCAGTCGGTCAAAGCCGCTACTTCGTTATGTATCGAAGGAAAAGACTTTCGCCCATGAAATATCTCAATTAAGTAATGACCCGTCATCAGTCCTGCATGTGCTACTTCGAAACGTCAGTATACCATCCTCTCATTCATTCTTCCACCAGCCTTCCAATCATTCATACTCAATCAAAAACAAAAATCATCTCAATTCCGTCTTCCAGAAGAACTTTGATCTCCTATTCTATTAATCATGGACCAACAAGATTATTGCACATATGTAGAATGTCCTCATTATTATCTCAATACCACGCATATCTCTATCTTCACAAGATTTCATTCAGAAAGACGAAAGAGGAAACGTAAGGCATCAATGTATTCAAGTGCAAATCACGGTATATGAAAATCTCAATGAACTGCGTGACATCTCCTTCTCCGTTATAAGTTCGTTTTAATTACAACCTACAAATACTGGAAACCCACACAAAATATTTGTATACATACAAACTACAACGGTTGGAATGTTGGGAAATGTGTACGATTATACTCATTCATACAACATAACGAAGTCGTTATTAAGCTTCTTAAAATCCATAGAAGTCTCAATGTCCCCACCTCTCGAGTTTAAATAAAATTATTCCTTCCATTAGACCTTCACTCAAATGATTCTGTGCTGCAAACTACGTCTCATATCCTGAGTCATTGTCTTGTGTTACGGAGAAAATGTCTCAAAAATAAACCAGGTTTTTTCGCATGTTAGTTTGAATCGCAACATTCGTACTCTCAACAGAACACTGGTGTAAAATCTCGAGGAACCCAGTCAAACTGATTTGCTATCTCTGCTAACAAAACAGAAGAAACCTCCCCAAGTGCGACGGGAATCTCATTCATTTGAGATCCGAGGGAGTTACCTTAAACGTTTCCTTGTACAGAGAACTCATTGAAAAACTTAATACGCAGTGTAAGCACAACAGTGTAGAATCTTTGCATGTCCTTACTACATTGGGAGTATGTGCATATCCAAATTTTACTCCTACGTAACTTTACACACACGTACGTTCCAGAGAAATGTATAACATCTTGTTTACATACACGCGTGTATTTGCCTTAATAGCATTTAGCATCATATATGTTCCTGGAGTATATTTATATATTTTATAACGTGAAATTGTTACGTAATTTTTTTCCAACCCAATTGAACTTCTTTCTCAATCCTATACAAACACATTCATATGAACAAAATATTATGCTCAAGTCGGTCGATTATAAATGTCATTATATATAATCTTATACAAGTAGTTAAGAGTAAGAAAAACATATATACTAGAGATACAATGATAGAATATCACCGATAAAAAACTTCGAATTTCAGCAAGAAATTGTGCATTAGGCAGTTCAATATAAAAGGTGTAAAATACTGAATGGTATATCTTGAATCACGACGCTAGTTGCTCAAATATTGCTTCCATCCAGCCAGATACTAAACCACCTTTGGCAAGGAAAGTTACTCGGGAAGAATCGTATATATTGCAAACATGGTCAATGCCATGATATTATGGTAGTATGGTTGTATTTATTTTCATTCGTATCTGTTGATTCGTTAGATTAGCTTTAATGTTCAAAATAAACTACGAATAATGTTAGAAAACGTTTGCCAAAATCGCACAGTTACAGAAAACGAGTCAAGTGCGTCAACGCTCCATACACAAAACGAAGGCGACGTCTTGAAGCTCGTGATGAAATGTTTTACTCCGTTCGACCGGAAACACATCCCATTTTACCTATGTGCATTAACATTACCTCACGTATTGCCATGTACGTGAAATACGGTATGAAAGTGATAAAATGCTTTCCAACTCAATTCAATAGACCATCAGGTTTCAGCTGAGAGCTAATAGATCATCATTACGGAAAGCAGCTACTACTTACTGTCATTTGGACAACTCCATTTCCAGTATTATTACTTATCGTGATGAAGAAGTGCAATAATTCTCTCACAGGGTAATCAAAAATTTCTCAATTGTTCTTGTGACAATCGTCTTTCAGAATGACAGATGTTTCGTATATCCATTTCCAACCCTTGAACTTAGCATTGAGTTGGGAACACTACGTACTCGCCTCCCTCACAAATGCGGTTTCCTAAAAAGCATCATGCAACATTGTTTAATGCAGCACACAAAGGACAGACGGAACTTATCACCACCAGTCCCTATAACATTAATATGCCTAATCAAGTATGGCATTGTTGTTACATGAGTAACGACAGCAGTAGAAATGCCAGGAAAATGGTGGAAACTGTCAGCTTTTCAGTTGCAGTTTGCGGTGCAGCAGTGGCGGAGAGTCCCTCTTCCAAGCATTTTAAAACTATATACCTTTTTCCTGTATCTGTTCTGGTTGATAGCGGCACTAAACTATATTGTGTCTCTCTGTCATCCAAGCATACCTTTAGCAAACAAGAGTGCACCACATGGCATGCCACACGCCTCGTACATCATTACCAATTTTATCTGTCAATATTCAATTGAAAAGGAGGAAACACAATGGAAATGAATTCATTTCTTAGTTTAGATGCCAGATGTTGTAGCTTGGCTCGTACGTAAATTATGTAATATAATAGTGCATACTCATCGGACAGACTTTTTTCCAAAAGTCTTTTATCCAGTTTGCATCTCGCAAGACGTGACAAGACGCGTGCCACACCTGCTACTACTTCCATGGATTAAACACGCTTAAAAACATGCAAGAAGTGGATTCCCAGACCTTCAAAGTTGTGCATTTTCTATGTCCATTTTTTATAAAGTGGTCGAGGTGAATGTTCTATCACCAGTTACGACATTAAATTGATACTTGCTGGATTCCATTTCACATTAAAATGAGCCTTTTGTTATCATCCACTGCTTCATTGGACTCCAACTCATAATAATTACATAATTCAGGGAATACGTGTCGAAATTAGTAGGTACATCGATCCGTCGGAAGCAGTCAGTTACATCTGTACAACGAGCCTCCACCAAACATTCCATCTGCACCGCTTATCTCCAAAGACTATTACGATGATGAAGGAATGAAGGATGAGTAAGAAAAGCACGCAAATTTTTCCCCATCTTCTGTATACAAACAAGCAAGTATGCATAGGTAACTCAACTTCATAATTTATTTCGTACGAGACAAGGAAACGCGCAAAAACATCTTTCCACATTGTTCAAATGACACGCATTAAACAATAACAAGGGAGCAAGCTTAAGCTCACTTGTTCCACGGGTCGAGTCTAGCGATGACTAAACGTGAAATCCCAACATTTTTCCTTCTTGTAACAAACAATGAGCACAGTGGAGTGAACAGTGCATCGCGCATGCCATGTATACTATATAATCATCCTTTGCTTTTGCTGGCATGCATCGCGACAAAAATATGTGTACCAGCTTCATAATGCAAGAAAGTAAGCAAACAATATAAATATGCAATTCATACGTATTTGTACCCGTATCTAGTAGATTCTTCTCGCGTATATCCTTTATTTTCATTGCCTACCTGTTGCCCACATACTTCATCTACCCACAACAACTGAAAATCCCACTTGCTTTATTGCCAGTCAGTTTTTACTCCAACGTCATGCCCACAACATATGGCATTTATTCAACTCATTAACGTATGCATAACTCCGGTTACTTATCCATTGTGAAGGTGCATACCAGATTGTGTGCATTCGCAATGATGACGGTGACGGTGGCAGTAGATTCACCGGTTTTTACCTGCGCTTTTATCAACCAACAAACGCATAAACGCAATCAGGATTGAATAAAGCACGCACATGGCACATAAATACTATACTTGATAATACTTCTTGCAAATGACTACGGAGAGTGCACACTGTTTTCGAGGAGTAATGGAAATACGAAAATGTCAAACGGGTAAAGTAACAACTGTTACAAAACATGATAATATAGAAATCGTACGCCGCCTTCGTAAACGATCACGATCGAGTAACATGTACCATATATAATGCGAACACGGTCGCAATCAAAGAAAAACTCCATAAGAAGGCATAACAACTTTGTAGCATACAGTGCAGCAGCAGCAGTTTGATACCAGGAGATATTATATAGTTTCACAGAAAATCTCGTGTGCATAAGTGAAAGAAAGAATGCTCGCAATGTGTATATTTATTTGCTTTTACTATCAACGAAGCACATTGCATTGTCTGCCTGAGCTGAGATATATTCCTTTCATGCGAAGCGTGTGTACCGGCCGGCATTGTTTAGCGAGCGTGGGCGTACCATCATCATCATCATCGCATCGTGGAGAGAGAGAGGCATCGTCATCCATCTCATCACCACCGTCGTCATCGAATTCATCAATGAATCACCTCCTCCGCTTTGTACAAAAGATATGTATATGTAGGGATCTTCACAAACTATACGACACGGGGAAAATCCTGCTTGTGCTCTAGCGCTCTAGCCATTGATGGCAACTCTGGCGCGTACATTTACGCACATGTAAATGTACATTAGATGCACAAGTTCACCCACCACCGATCAAAGAAATAACGTGCACACTCCAATCTACGATCATTCTACTACTACATTACTATTTGTAGTAATGCAATAGTTCCTATGAGCTCATCACTCTGCCTCGCTCAGTCATGTCGTCATCATCATTCCTCTTTCGCGCAAGGAACAATAACAACACCAAAAAATCCTTGTCTACACTCCAACTTTTCCAAATATCCCACTCACGCACATACGTATGCATGAAAGTGCATGCAAGAAGTCTGGCATTGAATTGAAGACGGTTCCACGTTGAAGATTTGAAAGATTCTAAACTCACTCAGTAACGCACACAGCGAGCGTAAATGTGTGTACACATATGATAGGTTGATAGGCCGATTAGCCTCGTTATCGAACATACACAAAAACATATAACTTTTGGATGTTTTTTTGCTATCATTGTCCTAAAGGAATTCTGCCGCCCGTCATACACACAAAAAGGAAAGTTTAAGGAAGGTTTTTAAAACGCCATAAATATTCTCATGTTTTATAGATTTCGAAGAAGCATTTACAGATATACAATTTCTACGCACACAATAATATGTACTTATTGATGTCAGATGGAACTGTGGTTAATAGTCTCCGGAAGATTTGTTCCACCCTTTCACCTTCGCCTTTAATAAGTTTTTATATGCATATTCGCGCAGGAATGTGAATGCTAAGAGGCTATCTCATAAAATCTATGTATTTAGGTTTACGTAAGAAAATCTCCATTTTTTTCAGGCAACACATTTGTCTGAGTAATTGTATGTACTATAGGAAACATTAAGAACTCGTGGGAACGAGCATATCGCTCAAGAGTCTGTTTACGCATACCATTAATCGTATCTGGTTTGAAAAACTGTTTTAATATTACACTCGCATCATGTGTTTTCCCTCCCCCACATAATACTAAACGATGTGGGAGGAAGTATTTTTAGATTTGTCTAATCCCCCATAAATACGCTGAAATTTTATTGTTTAGAATATACATAGTACTTTAGCTTTAATTAGTTGTTCGGCTTGTTCGGATCAGACATAAGTTAGGTCACCTAACCATCTACTGCGAGAAAACCCGAGTCATGTCATAAGTCATATATTTATTCATAGAAATCAACATACGCCAAACTGAGGGCACTGGAAAACCATCATCATCCGGCGCGTGAATTTCTCCTCCTCCTCCACCACCTCCTCCGTTCCCTACGGTTCCTCCGGTAGGTTCCGAAGACTGGCGCAGTTCACTTTCAGGGTAGTACGACATCGTTGCTACCATAGTTTAATGAGCGCAGAAAAGTAAACAGCTTTCTTCCAATAGATGCTTTTATGATTGTTTAACCTGCACGTGCTAATATCATATCACACACACAAACCCAAACACCTTAAGTTTACACCAACGCTCGTAGCTTGCAGACTCTCACTCTCATTGTCAGTGGGATAGGCATATATAGTACCTTGAGCCGATGAAAGTAGTACCAAGTAAGATCAAAGCAGGGTTTACCTGCATCAACATCAACACAGACGATGAACGAGTCAATGAAGATGCGTAAACTGATAGCTCAATTTGTATATTAATTCTAAACTGTCTTTTTTCCTATTTTGGATAAAAACTTTCTTTGTGTAATGTCACAAATATGAACAATTTTGGTAATAATATATTTCTCACTTCCTTCTGATAATCTTTTTAGCACTTTTGTTTCATAAGATATGATGAGAATCACCACTTTTAGTCTTTCTTCTCCTTTTGATTGATAAATACAAAAATATTTTATATATTTTACACGTACACTTTCTAACCAGATTTTTTTAAACTTTGCATGTATAACCTATAATTATGTACGGTAATCACAGGTAAATTCTCAGCTCGCAGTCAGTGGTCCTCAACGATACAGCGAATCAAAGTCTGTCTAGTCTTATTAGTCAAGTCAGTCAGCGCAGTTGCGAAAAAATTGGAGGGAACGCCATGAAAACACGAGTTACGAACAGGCTCTACATATTACAGCTTCGATATGATGGTTTAATCCAGTACTTCACTTCATCACTGATTCCTTAGGTAAGTATACACACAGCACACTAAAGTCTTGACTGCGGAACTGTCTAACCCATTCTAAGTACCTTGGCGAGGACAACTGCTACAGAAGTACTTGCAAGTTTGCAAAAAAGGTTGTCCATGAAAGGAATTTTTCTCTCATCCGTATTCATTTTTTTTCTCTGCACACTAGAACAAGGTACAAGGTACATCACAGACCATTTTGTGTATGAGTATATACACTTTAGTAGGATTATGAGAAGTGACGAAGAGGTACAATGCTGTGTTCACGTACGAACTTTAATAACCAAACCACCGCGAAAGATGCGAGGAGAAGAGAAGATTGTTACATTATTGTGCTCCTCGGTGTACACTACACAAACTCAATTCTTGTGGACGTTCTCCACGTTGGAATGATGACGACGGAGGAAGACGCAGTCGAGTCAAAATTCTTTTCTGACAGGAGATGGGGAAAGGTAAGTAAAAATCCAAAAGAGTCTTAAGAATTGCACCATTCAACCAGGTAGGTAGAAAAATGGGTACCCCAGTTTGCAGAAAAAACGACGACGAGCTGTGAGCCTGGGATGAGTCTTCTTGATGGAGGATGAGTGAAATGGCTCAAGCAAACGAGGTAGACATAAATGAATAATACCACGAAAAAAGTAATCATCCAAAAAAGGGGCCTTCTAAACGAGCAGCGAAGAACAACAATATAATAATGTGGAAGAGTGAGAGAAGTTGTGTTGCTTTACTGGATTTGCGAAACCGTAATGTATTCACTCACACTTTTCCATACAGGAACAATAATCTCACACAAAAAAACAGTCGAAACTATCAAATATCTTGCTACCAGCAAGTCAGTCTGAATGAGCAAAAAAGCATGCTCTTGCTTTTCAGGATTTATGTGAGAGCAGCGAGTGAGTAGCTATACAGAGTATATAGCCAGCAGAGAGGAGCTCCACATGCAGGCTACAATAATGTTACATGGATATGCATAGAAAGTGGAGAGAGGGGATGACTGACCACGACCACGTCCACAAAACTCACGGAGCACATGCAAAAATAGTGCAAAACTAAGAAGAAGTCTCTTGAACTTGGAGTTTGAATCCTGTCCATATAAATACTACTACTGCTCTACTAAAGATACACAGACGACGGATATTATACAGTTAGCACTTGGGGCTTGCTGATGTTGCGTCTTCTTTCACCACTTTATCATCGTCATCATCTCTTTCTCATAAGACACAATTCTCCCGACGTTCTCCATCCCGTAATACTCACCCCTCTGCCTTCCTACCTTCCAAACAACTCTCACACATAAACTATAGAACACACACACACACAGAGAGAGAGAGAGAGAGAGAGAGAGAGAGAG
>JAQFZW010000494.1:0-56632 GCA_034687055.1 Heteromurus nitidus
GTAGACTATTTTCTAATTTTTCGAAATAGTGTAGGAGGAGAGTCACTTCAAAGTTACTTACAGCCCACTGTCTTAAGAAAGAAAGGTCACTGTCATTAATCATTCAGATTGATGCCTAAAATGCCTATATGTTTTTGTGGAAATGCCGTCCTTCATATGTCCGCTGGACTCAATCATCTCTTATTCATTATTTTGAGCAGTTTCTTTGGGCTTGCTTACTACGTATATGATATGTGGATATATTATATCCCATCTTCACACATAAAGTAATTAACACATAACACATATCTATACCTAAGTAATCTCTTACGTCTTTGACTTTAAAACAAACACTTGAAATCTATCGTTCCAACGTTCATTCATGAGATTTGCAGAGTCGCAAAAAATTGAGTCCCATCAAATACCAGAAAAAATAGTTTCTTTCACGTGTTTGTTAATATTGTAGGTTTCTGTTTATTCTCACTTTTTTTCATGATGGAACTTCGTCAGCGTTTCGAATTCGAAGAATTCCGTATCTCCACTTCAATCTGCTCATTCAAACTGACTCCTTTTGTCATTGACTCATCGCGCTTCAATGGGATTTTCATTAAACATATGCGAATCCTCCAGTAAGCAGATATTCTCTTGTGGAAAAATATTTTTCTATATATTACACACATTTTCTATTCATTTCCCTCATATTTCATTGACTTCCTTTCAAAAGCTGACTTCCAGACAAAACGAGTTCTACTGAAACGTTTGTAACAAACTTTTGTTACTTTGTATCACGGGAATTTTTATATTGTTAGTCGGAGTGCCTCTTTTGTTCCCTTTCTATTACATAAGTTTTCATAATGAAAGGAGCCCTTTTAAGATTCCTGTTTTTGGCCCTTATTTTCGTGGAAATATTTTCTGCTTCGATTAAAGTTTCATGGCCAGACTTCATGTCAATATCATCATCAAATGGAAACAGACGGAGAGGGATCCAGAGTGGAATCATATTTTCTCCGACGACTCCATTAACAACCCCCACAACAACAACGGTTGCATCGACCTCCATGAAACCAACAGAACCTTCATCGACTTCAACAACCGAGACAATAATTGCATGTGATCCTGGGAAGCAACCACCTGCCTCCTCCCAGAGCATTGTCTCTGAAGATTTTATCAGGTACATTGGTACATATATCATTTGATTTCGGGTGAAGTACAGAAACACAAAGGCTATTATTGTATTGCCGGTCAATACTTGAAGTTCTATTTTTAAAGACGAATTTTCGTGGATCGGTAAGTGGACATAAGGGAAAGTTAATACGAGAACTCTGGACGGCTTTATTACGCATCTTTCTCTTTTGTTATTTTTTGCTATAAAAACCTCTCGTGTATCTCGAGAGTATATATTGGGACAGTAAGATTGTATTACGACGAACAACAAATAAAATGCTTTCTTTGGATTTTTTTCAGACGAAAACTCTGTGGAAATGGTACGATTACAAGAAACTATCGATTCGACTTGGAAGCCAAAATATGCTCACAAGTGGGCAAGCAATCTCACTGCGGGAAAAATATGCTTTTCTACAGTATCGCTGGGAATAATTTGTACGGCCAATGTGACTGCAACTATTCCAGCCCAATTCCCTTGGTGTACCATGCAGAAACCAACAGATGCTATTTTGTCTACCAGAAGGTCAGTTCCAATTCCAATCCTTCAATATTTTATTAGATTCTGGGAGTTGTGTAGACAGAGTTAAGTGGACGGTTATACAAATTCACATGTTGCCTCTCGTGTACGCATGAAATGAATTTCTTGTTAAATAGTCTGCTGAAGACGTTATGCTAATTTTTTTGCTTGTGTGCTTGGAACTCAATTCTGAAGTTCACTTACTGTTAATATAATTTTCTGCGAATAATGTCGACTAGAGAGACAAATCCCCAAGAAAATTGGCCCCACTTCCATCTTCTCAGAAATAATTCATTTGGGAGTTGTACTTGAGAATTCCTAGCCATTTTCTTATCGATTCAGATTTCTGTTGGAGTCTTGTAGAATACTTTTGCGTTCTGCTTTGGCAAGTGAATTGTAACAGGTGTCTGAATTCCCTGATAATTCTACAAGTTTTAGACTCGCTCATGTAGTTGTCTCCGCTCTGATTAAGTTTGAGTGGCAGGAAGCATAAATAATCCACATTGCAATCGATTTCACCACAGTAGAAAGTTCTGACATGAGAAAAAGGAAACAGCTTTAGTTATCGTGAGTTATAAACTAATCCCATTTTATAGGCCTACTGTGCTCCAGACGAATGGTTGGAAATGAGGAGAGAGGATGGAAAACCTATTTGCACAAAAAACAAATGCTATAATTCGGGCCGTGTCAAGTTCGGTGCACTTCCTCTCGCTTCCAGAGACATGGAGCCAGAGTACGTTCCATTCAACGGAAATGGTCCTTGTGTGAAACTTTACCAATCGTCAGAACTGTGCAAGCGGAGAGGAGACGTTGTGGCTTTTAGGTGGCCATTGCAATTCTACCCTACTTGCGGAGTAGCTGCTAAAAATCCTCCATTATCAGAATTACCATCTGTAAAGTTTCTGGGTGAGCTACCCTCTCTACAGTGTTCTCCAGGATCATACCTAAGTACCATTGGGGAATGTCAACCTGAATGGGATTTCGACTGAGATATGTTATGTTCGTTTCGTAAAATGTAAATTATGAATTCATGTGACATAGTTCTAGACTACATTCACGGCCACGGTACAAAAGTTTGGTATTTTATATGGTGTATAGTGCATTATATACTTCTCGTGAAAAGTTAATTTATAATTATTCATCCGATTCTGATAACAATAAAGATCTACGAATGTAATTCCAAGCAAATGTAAGCATTTGTTTTAACATACGATGTCGTATCCAACTTACTCGCATAAGAAAAGTTGCTAATGTATCATACTTCCTCCTATCTAATAACAGCAATTCCTGAACGTACGTAATTAAAAACAATCACGGATGTAATGGAGAGTTTTGGGAGAGTACAGTGGGTGGGAGATTTGGGTTTTTAACGGTTTAAAGAAATCAATAAAAAAATCTTACCCATATTTGAAAGGTAACGTATGCAAATACATGGTATAGTAGGATATTATGGAAATCCGCTGAAAGTAAAGAACACACGTAAGTTCTAGGGCAATATCCTTTCACTTGGAAGAAAGTAGATAAAAAAGAAAGCATGGGATTTAAAGAGCACTCAAAACTTTCGCAGCCATTTTTACTCCTTGAAACAAATGAAAGCTCACGTAAAAGTTACTACAAAATTACGAAGGGAGGCACCATAGCTTGTTTTTTCATTAGCAAATAGTGCATATGTACGAATTTTCTTTTACATAAAAAGAGAAAAATGTTCTCGTTATGTACTCAATTTGGTCTGAGCTTTAACTTAACTGGAAAGTGAATTATCTCTGGGGAGAAGGTGCATTTTATGGTGCGTTGGTGGTACGCTTCCTTACTCAATTAAATTACACCTCAAGCAAAATTGTACATGTGCATGTACAAGGACGAAATAGGCTGTGATTTGTAGGGCACCAAAGACAAAACCAGAACGGGAAGTTGGCGGAAATGAGGGACTACCCGAGTTGGAACGGCTTGTCAAATTCTTGTCGGAAACCTAATACCAGAACGACCTTTGAAACCCCGTCTCCAAATAATCCCATATCGATTCAAAAGACAAAAGGGAATAATTCCGTCAGATTCAAGAAGGATATAGAACGAAATGTAGGTGCTGATGATGATGATAAAACCTCTGCTCTTGGAGGGAATTATTGCTCGTGGAGTCCCCAAAGGAATGCCTGCCACTGAATGTTTGCAGAGATTCCACGATTCCAGTCTCCACGGCTTGAAATTCACAATCTCAAAGACACCCTGAGAGGTAATATGGCACTGCGAAATTACTTCTTTATATCTGAATTTATAGCTTGGTGAAGAGCAATATAACTCGTACTTTCACGAGAATGATCATCAAAATTGGCGAAAAAATTATATCCACTATAAAAAACTCGATTCAAGGATTCAAATTTCAATACGACAGCGAAAAATCATTCCTCTTGGGTCCTGGCTTACGATGGCACATGCTTTGACAACGTGCTTTTTCATATACATTTTTCATCACGACCCTGCTACTTATATGCATTGCCATTCCAAGACATTTTTTCTTGTCACTATAAACGCATATTTTTTTGCACCTGTATCCAACATGTCTCCTTTTCATTGTCTAGACTCGTGTGACTCCAATTTTTCATGTGTACATTTAAAACTTTTTCAGAATATTTTGGCTGTTTGCCTTCGTTTATCGGAATCCTCGCAGCGGCGTATTTGATTCGGGACGTGTGGAGGAAGTATCAACTGAATCCTGTAATTGTATCCTTTCAACCGTATGAAACAACAATTGATCAAATTCCATTCCCCGCTGTCACCATATGCAAGAATCCCTTCTCTCAAGACAACAAATTCACAAATGCATTACGATATCATTCGAATTCTACGCTTTTTCTCCGTATTTTTAATAAATCACACTTTCATTAATCTTATTGACTTGATCATTTTTTTCCTCAAGGCAATAATAATACAGTACTGACGCTGAGATCGAAAGCGGAAGCGTATATCGGCTCGAGTAAGTCTACATTCGATTCGAGTGGAAATGTTTTACAAACCCGGCTTCAACTTACCAAAGCTATTAATCATGTTTAAGTTACTAATGATATAAAAATGAGATCGAAATGCGAGTAAGGGATGTCATGTAAAATGAATGCTATTTTTACTCGTATTTCATCAGACAAGCCAGATCTCCGCCATTCCAGCACTACGAAACTTATACTTTTTGGATCATGTCTGCTCTACGTCAAAAAGTTTCAACGAAGTGTTCAAGTATTCTACGAAGGTGGGTTCTGTGGATCAGGATTTGTTGAAGTTAACGAAACAAGTTGAGGATGTTTTAGACGGGTCGGTAGAAACCTTTTTGAGAAATGTAAGCCGTCGTCTCGTAATTAGAAAAATTCAGCTTGGCATTCAGTTGAAAAGGGTGTCACACTATGCGTCTTTTTATTACAAATGTTAGGCTGAACGATTCTTTACATTTTTTCAGTCTTCTCAATTATGCCAGGAAATGATTTAACTACGTCTTTGGAAAGGCGAAATACGTAATTGCACCGACCTATTGAGGCAGACTTTGGAAAATGTAATGTGGCAAAATAAAAGCACTTCCGAAAATTGAGTTTATATCAGTTTACAATAATTGCGACTTCTTCGTAAAGATGAAGACATACGTGGAGACAGCGTAGGTGTAACAAAAGGTGGAAATGGCCTTTTTAATAAACATTTACGTAGTGTACCTTTCCTCCCAGGTTTTACATTCAACGTGATTCCGGGTACGTTGCCCCATCGATTCCTTAATGATACAAGAGACGACCCGGAAGCCGTGGAGGAATGTGGTCTCGCTGGAATGAAGAAGATTACAGTTTCTTACAGCAAGCCTCTGAGGACATGGAATTTCCCCGGTGACAACTCAAAGCTGGAAAAACGTTGGGTTTAAGCTTAATGTTGGATCAGTCCCTGGAAGAATACATTTGTGGTGGGTGCATAGGTTTGTATTGCGTAGTCAGTTGAGCACACACAGTCCGAGACCTTATTGCATTTGCACAATATTGCTTTAGTTTTACTTTTATTAACTCAAAGTACGGCAATGTAAGCATTGTATATATATGTGCACGTCAACGCGTATGGGCGTCATAAGATTCCCTTCACCAAAAGAAATTTCCGCCTTAGGATGGTGTCTACAGGCAAAGCCTAGTCTTCCATTGGGAATTGATACGGAGTGAAAGTTGAAAAGTATGTTACGCACAAGAGCCAAGCAACTCGTACTCGCATACAGGATCAATTTCCCCCTTTTTTGTACTCATGTAACCTCTGTGACTTGTTGGTAATCTTTGTTATGCAGCTACTGTGGATAGCGTGGGATTTCGGGTAAACTGGAAAACAGATTGAACATTAAATAAATAACTGCGTCATATCTCATGACAATGGTGGAGTATCACTTGTCTACCCCTTTTTGTTTTCACAAAATTCCAAACAGCTAAGCTGTACACCAACCAATGAACTTTGCTCATGTCATGGACTATGGCCATGCTACTGAGGTATTTGGTATCGTTTTTTACTTCACAGATTTGATTACCTATGGTTGAGTGACATAAAGTCAGATTATAATGAACGTCGGACGAGAATGAAAAGTTTGAAGTGACATAATTCAATCTGTTGGAAATACTTTTCTATTGTACGCGTTCCTTTCCTACACACACGATTTCCAGGAGCAAAATACATATTTATTATCATTTTAGCATCATTCATGCTTGCAGCCTTACGAATCAGAATCTTACGTGTCCATCAGATCTGAAATCAACAGAGCAGGACCAGGACTACAAAGAGTTCCTTTGAAATGAAAAATGGCTTTGTGTACTTATACTACATTCTGGAACAAAGACTATTTCCGGCTCCCCCAGAGCTAATGTATTCTTTCATGATATCAAAGCAGCCATGTATTGCATTTTTTATTCTAGGAAAAACGTCGATGCTACTTCAAGGCACTTATTTTCAGTTCTTTATGTTTGAGCTGTTCTAGACATTTCAAATAGGTCGAGTAGTCTCATTTCTGCGCGTTCAACAGATCGAAATAACATGTAAATTTTATGCAAACAGAAAAATAGATAAAAATGCGGGTTCCAATTTGCCATTTATCAGAATCAATCGTTTCAGCAAATTATTCTAGAATTTCACTATAAGCAGGATTTTTGCACTACTCATGAAGAATGTAGACAGCATAAAATCCTGTTTCTGAAATGTCTAAAACAGCTTTTAAATCCACATTTTACTCTCAGAGGTAAGCTTGCATTAGCTTTTTTGTATATGCATAAAATATGTATGCTTGTTAATCTATTTGTCAAACTGATTTCTACCTATGTTTATGTTTCTGTTCAGAGAACGCTACATCACTACAAGTGGTATATGTCAAGTAACTGCGTGGATGAATGTAAGATTACGATGAACAGTCAATTTAAGCAGTTCATACTTATATTTGTTTTTCAACTAGTCCACTGCTAAAAAACTATTCTTCTAGCTTCATTCTGGGCAGCAATATAATCTAGTCTTTCTCTTTCACAGGCATCGCTTATCTCACCCTAAACGGCTGCTCCTGTGTCAAGTATTTTATGCCAAGTAATTTGAGTGCTCTTGACATTTTTCAAGTGCTTCTTAAATACACTACATGCCATATGGTTTGACTTCTGCCGGAAGAGTGAAAAATAATGGATTTTTCACAAAATTTGTGCTATTTCATCGTAGGAATCCAGTCGTTGAACTATGTGGCCCTCAAAATTTCGAGTGTGCAGAAGCGGCGAAGAGTAAGGCAATGTTGAGATTGCAAATATTTTACAAGAGAATTGCATTCTCCGCTAACCTTAATCCACACTATTTCACCGAAATAATATACAAAATGGAGCGTACGTGGCGTTAGAATATTTAGTAAAAACTTTCTCCAAAAGTGTAAGCAATATTGGACGAGTGTCTGGAAAGTTTTCACATCATCACCAGAACGTAAGTGTATACCCAAGAAGAAACACCACAAGTGTTCCCCTACTGTGCGCTGCAGCCACTTGATAGCATAAGCATAAATATTTCGTTGACATTGTATTGTAGTATGCCTGTGTATATTTATATTATAGCACAAGCTTATCGATACGGAGTGGAGAAAATATGTAGCGACTGTTTACCTTCTTGCACAGAACAAAATTGCAACATTTTTTCCTCAAAATCGGCAAATGGAGGATGGCTACACAACATTTGGGTGGATGATTCGGATAATTCGGCTTCATCGTAAGAATATCCTAAAAAGTTAGCGTAATGTTTACAAACCTTACACATTTCACGCCTAGTCTAGACAGAAAATAAGTGAGTATGTATATAATATCTGACATTAAGTCTACAATGTTTCGTAAGGGATGACCCAATTAGTAGATACAAAGACTTGAATTAACGCATAAAAGACCTTGAATGTGCATAAATCCTACACTTGAATTCAACTTGATGCTACCTATTAATTACGGACGTGAGTGATGAACTTAATACCATACTCGAAAAGACCCACACTAGAAAAATTCATGGCATATAATCCGTAGAATAATGTAATTCTAATTATAGGTGAAAAGTTGAAAGCAATATACGGAAGCGCATATATATTTCCTGGATCCGATCCTCTATAAACAAGCTGTGGTTGTGGTAGTCTGGTGGTGTGGGGTAAACTCCAGTGGATTACTAGGATATTGAAGCATAAATTCTTGTGATACTTTATTAACTGAGACAGCACAGCATAAACTAGAAAACTGATGATGCTCTTATGTGTTCGTGATGTTTATGGTCTAGGACACAACGAAACGTGAGTCTCGTGCACATCTACTTTGCACATGATAGCGTATATGCCCGCGATTGTAAGGAACTCTACGGACAGACAGATTTAATAGGTAAACCTGAACAAGAGCACGCTTATACTGTTCCATTTTTGAATGCGCACATCCGCAGTTGCATTTTATGATTGCTTAAACAGCGAAACTTTTGTTCTAAAGCCAAAATCTCATTGTGGCTTATGCGGGAGCTTACAATTCTTGACACTCTGACAAATAAAAATGCTTCATGATTTAAACTTTTAGTGGAATCTACAAATGTATATATTATCCCTGCATTCCCACAAAAACCACTTCAAGTCACGATGTTCCTTGATGACGCATTTTGATAAGAGACTTCCAAGCAGTGTTTTGCAAAATCGTGATGATGTACACCCATATACGATATTTGCATTTTATCACTGTAAATTATTTATAACAGCACAATAACAAGTTACTACGCTTCATGCCTGCCAACATCTAATCGTAAGTAAGAAAAATGTATTCCTTTTTATCTCGTGGTTCCATTGGAACTTGCCTTGCATATCCTGCAGGAAACACAGGTGGACTACTTGGTTTATACCTGGGATTTAGTGGGCTCAGCCTAATGGCCTCTATTTTCTTAGCCTTCGTCTGTGGTGTCTGCCGCAAACGCACGTTGTCACAATGATATCCAGCAAATTCGGTGGTCTCTGCAAGAAAGCTAAGGAGAGAAGAGTAGACAAAGTTGTGGACTTGCCAGTATATTATAGGAAACAACGGCTTGATAACAGGACACAAGTCTCGGGTCCGGTGGATCACGGATACACCGAAAAGAGAAATGTTATCAAGTGTTGCCTGTAATTCGCTGTCGCCCTATTTCATTGTGACTCAAGAGCTTCAAAGAATAGGAAGTAATCTTGGGAAAGGGAGGACGCAGGCACCTAAATATAAATGGAATTTTCGGGGTGATCTCATATAATCAACAGAGGAATTTCAGTGGAACCTACTGGAATTTAAAGAATTAGTGTGGAAGGTCATGCTTCCCAAGTGAATGAAACCGAGGATATTGCTGGAACTTAAAACTACAAAACATGTGCAAATGCCAGAAAATCCAATCACGTTCTACTGATGTATATGCCAACAATATGGAGTCAAGTAACAAGGCAAGCTCTAATTTCTAGAATTAAAATGAATCACCGACGGAACAGCAATCTGTTGAGATTCAACCCAACGTTTTCCTGAAGGTGAAGGTCTTGACTGGCATCCGGAAACCTTTATTCCCCACTGAAGCTTTTTGGAATTTGCATTAATTATGGCATCAGTATTTTTTTAGTTAATATTGCGGCATACAAGGTTGACGGAATTCTGAAGAAAATGTATTTTTCACCGTAATTCGTCAGCATAAGTAGTTTTGTGAGTCATGGAATTGAGTTCGTTGTCAATTTGTCGCTGAATGAAAAAGTGCGAGATGAAATTAAATGAAACTGTTATGCAACCAAAGATTTACTACTTACGCGAGTATGGATTTACTTTTTCATAGAATCTGATCATTCAGGCATGAAATGATTTGCATCTGTTTACAAACGATACTATATGTCCGGACCAGATTCACACAAAGGTATGTGGAAAGTATAACATAAATATTATCCTCTTCCTTGGAATGTCATGTAGACCGGCTCAAATGAGGATGAACTTGAGAAAAACGTTTGGAGAATATCGCTCGAGAGCATTCCAAATTCCAAAGTTGTTCCACTACTTCGTACTTCCACGTACTGTTTTATCATCGAACAAACAAACAAGCACCAAGATAAATAATTTCAAGAGCCGACGTGCTAATGGCCGGGTATGTGGCATGTATGTATGTGGTTGCACACGTCCAGCATTTGACTGTGAACTTGACAATGTTTTTAGCTTGTTTAACGACCTTGGAGAATCATCGCCACTGCCTAACTCAAGTGTGACTTCTCACGTCTTTGGGTTGGGATGAAGATGCCTTTGGTCTCAGAAATATTTTGCAGATGCATAAATATATGCATATATAAATGCCTGTCAGTGTCAACATAACAAAAATGTTTCACTGGGCAAGGTATCATTTATGGAAGATATATGACAGGCGAACACATCCTGTTGCCGTCATCACCAGTGGTTCCTCTTTTCTGCTACTCGAGTTTGGGAAGTCATGCTCGCATAAAGAACTAGTTCGTTAGGGCAAGACGAGAACGTTTGTCTCTAGTCTTGATGCATCGCCAAACTACCAGCACACAACACACGGAATGAAAGGGAAACCTCAAGGATAGCATGAAATCATTTGTAAGATTAATGTTAATTTAACAGTGCAATGTAGCTCTTCTTCCCAGCCCAACTACATGAGGGCTAATCTTAATCGTTGTGGCCACCAGCTCGTGTCTTGATTGTTGTGGTTCCTGCCATGTATTGCGTATCAAATATCAACGATGCAGCTCGCTTTGAGCAAATGAACATGAGCAAATTTCTGAGCATTCACTTTTCAGGTGTCACGTAATTAATTCAAATGCCACATCATAACAATTATACTCCCAAATATTTACATTGGGGAGCTTTGTAATTACTTGACCATGTTATATGTAAATGCAGATGATGTTTGTCTAAATAATGTATACTGCACTACACAAATTATGCTGGCAGTTTGAACATACTAGAATTGTTGCAGTTCTGTTGTAATCATCCCACTTGAATTACAGAATGCACTCCTGCACATCTTAAATTTAGTTGGAAAATACTAGACAATTAATAGATTCGTGGCGTATGTATGTACATATTCACGCAATCAGCCCTCATACAAAACAACATTTTCATATAAAAGAGTCGCTGAACTCATTATGTCTACTTCATTCACAACTTCGAGTGCGAGACGAAACAAACTATAAAGTTTTCTGTAAACCAAGACGGCCTCCTCCAGTTTATAGTTTTCTCCAGAATTTGCAAACCACTAAACTTCCAGACTTTGAGACTTTGACCAACATAAACTTCATCGAGTTGGCAAATATCGATCTTCATAAACACACAACTTCATTAAAAAGGTCGATCTTCAAAGTCAACCGTGTAGGCGTGTGGTGTCCCAGTGTCTAGAACAAAGATCGGTCTAAAATGAATAGAAACGTATACTCCAACAAATCCATCCAGAAACTGCAGCTCTCCTTTATCAGCCAAATTGGGCTAACTGTGTTTGTTGCACTAGCAGTTTCAGTAAAAAACGACGGCTATTTCGCGGAAGCTAGAACTGTTCCAGTTTCAAGGTCATTCAGGTTTCCATCGAGTGGTGAAGATAATGACAGTTTCCACACTGTTCCTGCCTTCGATTTAAAAGGATTCCATAATCAGGATACCACAAGTTTCTTAACCGCTCACGCACGAAGGGCTAATATTCCTGATTCAGCCATGACTTCGTTAGAAGTTAGGAAAGATTCGACAGCCTCCTCCGCAGAAGATTCTCTCTCTGCTGAAGTTTTGGACGCAGGTGCTAACTCTGGAGAAGAGAAACCAGAAGAGGCTCATCAAGACGATGGTTTGAGGTACGTCGTCCTTTCGCCTTCATCAAAGTTTATTTCAGCGAAGTTATTTTTCAATTCCTACACGAAGTTAGAATAAAAGTATTTGTGCTCCTGTTCGAAACAGCCGTGGCTGTACTGCGAAGCGGATTGCTCCTGTCACTTTTCACGTCACCAAGCATAATGTATAATTTATAAATGTTCGGCACAAACACGTCTTCCTGGTCTTATCCTATCGCATGGGGCGGGGATATATAATATGTGGACCTATTAATCTTAGCCTTATCTTCTCCTTAAAATTACATCTCTTCGTATTGCGCGATGCAACAAAGGAAAATTCCATTCCAAGCGGATTTTGCTGATATGAAAACAGATGAAAACTACATATATTTGATTTGCATGATCATGTAAAAAATATATACTGTACTGTGGGACTAGTAGATGTATATTAGATTATGTTCGATACAGGAGGGATAAGAGACAGATAGAATTACATTTTACGATTGTATCGATTTACACTAGTTTTTATGTCTTGTTGTGTTACTATTATAGGGAAGTCCTGTGTTCACCCATCAACGACCTTGACGGAAATGAAACCAGAGAAGATGGCTCTCCTGCGGCTTTGAACAACGTCCGTTATGATTTACGTGCTGGCAAATGTGGGGAAGTTGGATCCAGGGTGCACTGTGGGAAAAACATGATATTTGTAGCGGAAATCGATAGCTCAGCGTATGGATATTGTGAATGCGACTTCGAAAACAAGATACTTCGTAAAGCGGGGAAGAAGCATGAGCTGGAAGAAACGACTACTCCTTTGGTTTTCCATCCACAGACAAACGCATGTTACGGATTATATGAACAGGTTGGTTTTGACAGAAGGAACCCTCCGATTTCATGCTTGCATACCTAAATTTTAAACGAAAAAGGGAACAAAAATTTATCGTTGTGTATCACGCAGATTGTCGTTTGCTGAAAAGCAAATACCTAATAGTATGGTTCAGTGGAATCAGAAATGTATTTCGTACCGAATGTCATCGCCTTTCATTCAAATCGATTTTGAACAAAATCCTACAATGGGGAACGGGATTACATTTTGAATTTTTTAAATCTTGGGCTTCTACCAGGGGAATACGAATACAGAAAGATTTGAGAAATTGCCCAAGCATAGCGATTACGGGAATACATGTTGTCCCTCTGATACTTTGCCAAAACCACATGACGCACAATGTAGACCTTTTAGGTAATAATCATACGATTTTCTTAAATTATTTGAATAGGCCTACTGTGCAAATGGAGAATGGCTAATTCTATGCCGTAATGAGAAAGGGCCGGTTTGCGAGAAAAGGAGATGTCCTGCTGAGGAGGCCGGGGATGTTAAGCCCTCACTTCCAAGTGCCAGGGGTAACAGACGCAGAGCTTCAAAGCTTCTTACTCCGGAATTTTGGACGGAAGCTGCGCCTACAACGAAAGGAAAATCAAGTGAGAAAGCGAATCCACTCTCAGATCTTGCTGGGTCGAGAAACGTGTCTTCTACTTGGGTACCCTTGAACGGAACTGGACCATGCGTGAAGTTAAATGAGGAGTCATTAAAATCTTGCGAACCGGGGGAGCGTGTCTTATTCATCGTTGGAGATATTGTTCCAAGATGTGGAGTTCCTGGAAGGAACATTGAAGGTCGGGCAATTGTACGGAATGCTTGCCCTCCCGGCAGCTTTTACAGTATCATTGGGAGATGTCAGCCAGACTGGGACTTTTGAAAGGAGCAAAGATGGATTCTCTCCAGGAGTCATGTTTATTTAAGCATTTGATTCTCCAAAACACAAATATTTATTTTAAAATTTAGGTATAATTCATACTGTGATATCTTCTGTTTATTACTGAGCACTGTTAGCTATATTTAATAATACATTTTATGTGTTTGTAATTGTGAGTGATATTCTAAATTATATACTATTTTACTTGATCTGTTTTGAAAGATATTTAAACGTGAACAAAATAATTTATGTGTATCGTATTCTGTATTCTCAGCCTACCCGCAATCAATAAATATATAATTCTCTTAAATAATTGTACATTGTTCTGACAAGTTACTCAACACCACCATCAGACCATGCATATTCATGCATGTTCAATTGTTTATGACTTCCAGGCAGACAGTAGCGGCTCTTCCGTTTACATAACCATTGCATTAGTGTATTGACCACATTGCCCCAAGGGAGTTGAGTTGGTCGTTTAGTACCAGTAATGGCTTGCGTTGCGGACCACATTGGTTCATTTGATTGATCCACAGATCCACGTTTTTACTTAATTATCTAGTTGCTACAATGTAAATAATTATGTACACGTAACAGTAATAATTAAACCAGTCAGAGGTCTATTCAACCGATTCTGATCCGGGATTAGGATACACGCATTCATACATTCCAAAAAATATAAAATATTTGCAGAATAAAAAGATATACTTTTGCTCGTTTCACTCTCATTCCAAATCCCAATGTCCCATTCATAGCCCCCTACGAAGCTCACTTTCTGTTTCAACAAATGGTTATTTTTAATCCTCCTTTTTGGAATAGATATGCTTAAAAGTTTCCATGTCATGGATTAAGGGGAGTATAATTTAAAACTTTTCGAATTACTGGAACGAACGAATGCAAACCTGGATACTGAAACAATTATGACCAGCATGTGACTGACTAAAAAGTCAAAACTTCACGTTCGTAATCGTAAAAGGAGGTACTCCACAGACCAGACCTCGTCTTCCTGATATGGTTATGGCATGACTTTTTAAAATGGTAACATCCTCGAATGGAAATATACAAATAGTATTGAATTTGTAACGGCCTAATTCTCTCCAAAATTTAGCTTCCCGGGCAGGTTGATTTAGTTAATAGAATTTGAGGTTGAAAAATAAAAACACTACATTAAATTAACGTATTTAGCAATCTAATGGAATGCCTATAATTAGGCTAGCATACATACATACATCTTATACATAAACATGCCAAAATGTGTTGTAAAAATGCAGTTAAATTAATGACGTCTAAACTAGAGTCATAATCAAACGGAGTAATTACGCTCTACAATACAATGCCCGTAACATCACACACCATCGTAGTTGCTTAAAAGTTTTTATGGTGCTGACAGAAAAAAGTTTGCAGGTGGATCTTATGTATGTGCGTTAGTTAGTGCTTGTTTATTAAGCAAAACAAAATAAGTATAGACCATTACGGAAATCATGAAACATGCATCTTGCCCGCATAATTTCCACATTTCCCTATACTTCATTCCGAGACTGAAGATGTGGGCTGTCTAACCAAGTAATTTTGAGTAAGTAGTTTATAATGATACTTGCGTTCTCATTATTCACTTCAACGCTTTTGTAGCTATAATCTAAAATGGTTTGCGGAATAGGTAAAATACTCCAGAGATCTTAGGCTGTGTGCTATTTCAACTTTCTCTTGATTGCAAAACACTTTCCGTCGCATGTAATTTGACATGCTTTCCTCGATTGAGGAACTTTCTACACATCCAATTTTGTGATGCACTCGTAGGCGTCGGAATTGGAACTTCTCTTTTCTTGAGAAAGGAAAGAGGATGCCAAGAAGTCTAGTGAGTATAGTGAGTTGGGCTTTGGGTATCGCTTATGTGTATAAATAATACTTGAGAACATATTATTGTGTATTGCTACTTATGATTTACAGAAAGTACCACGCAGCTTGTTTTTCATGATTTTTTCTTAGAAACTTTCACAACAACTTTCGTCAATACAATTTAATATATTTGTTTACCACCAGGAGATATTTAAGTCGCATATTTCTTGCAATACTGAAGTTAATCTAAGTCGTGGGAGGTGACCTGTCCGGTATAAATGTTTGATCCAATCTTTGAGTGCATAAAAAACGTAGTAGAAAGCATAATTAAAATAATCACATATAACAATGTATGTATATTAGATACACACATACTTTTTCCATTTTAATTAATATCCACTGTTCACTATCACATATCACATATTAATTACACATATTATCTGATGTACAATTAAACTTGACATTTATACACAATTGCGTATTCCGACCGAGACCACACAAACAAAAGTTAACGGTTGGGTTGGACTCAAACTTTATCATCACAGTCACTTTCACCCAAACACACTGATAAAGTTTTAGGATAATAATGTATTTATATCCACACACCATTTTCACGTAGAAAGTCCCAGAAAGGACAGCGTTTGTGCTTTTCAGCATCAGCTCCCAATCGATTTTAATTAGCTTTCACGTTTTCGCACTTCACTCGAGAACTAAAATATTTAATAGAACGTTTGATGACCAATAAAACTTTCACTGCATACACATCACTTTTTCATGTGTTGTGTATGTGTGTAATAAAGCCACGTTTTCCTAGTAAACAACTCAACCGAGCAGATAGTGATCATCAGCTTATTAATTGAAAGAAAGCAGCGCTAGCTTTTAATAACGTCAAACGTGAACCAAACTGCTGCGTACACACCTTTATGCGACACAAACATAACCACAGTATCATTATGGACACAGTACATGGACTGTATCATTATTGGCTTACACCAGAGAGCACGTAGCGAGATACTCTCTCACATCGAAACTGAGTAAAAGTAGGAGAATAGGATTTAGACATGAGTTGAGCAAAACAATTTGTCGTGAGTAGTCTCGCAGTCCCGTCAAAGACTGAATGAACCTCGTTCCATGGGTAATTTCACTTGGGAGATCAAATGGGAGTTGAAAGATGCCTTGTGGAAGCCAGGTTAAGACAAAGACGGCGGTGAATATACAAGAATTCTGCATCAAACGGAGTCGATGTTGGAACCTCTTCTTTTGCTCCACCTGCGTGCAGGAAATAACGAATATGACATTGAACGAAATGATAGGATTCTAAATATATAAATTGAATCAATTGTGGAAATGAGATGAAACATGCTTAATGTTTCACACCGTCACACCTGCATCCATTTCCTTTGGAAAGGCTTTATTTTTAACATAGGCTTATCGGTTCTGTTCTGAACATGTAAAGACCAATACTATTGGCATTCACACAACAATCTACAGCTTACTAGATTACATTTTGATGAAATATGCATTGCATGAAAGCACACAACAAGCCTAGGGACTATGTAAGTACAACAGCTGCAACAAAAGTATTTCTCAGAATGGCCTTTTTCAGTACATTATATTCAGCGATATAAGCTTATTGCTTTTTCACTGCTCAATCCTGAATTCTGAGAGCTTCAAGCCCAAACGAAATGAGAGTGTGCTTTTACGTAAACGACTTTCACTTGAATTTTCTCCGGCAGCCTATGTCAGCATGAACAAACACATTGAATGCTGCTTGGATGTTCTCTGCAGTGAATTAAATATGCGTGAGCACATAAATGGTATAGGTGTGTGTGTGTGTAAATACATCCTACAATTCTCAGTTTCAATATTGCAAAAAATGTCTATTGTGATACGTATTTACAATACTTTCTCCAATCTAAGCCCGGAGCATCCACCAACGCAAGTCCAGATTAAGTATTAAGTGAATGAAAATTCCAAAAACTTACAAGTTCTCATGCGACATATCTCATTCCAAAATAATAGCTCATTTTACGACTACGATGACTAAACAATTTCAATACTGCTGGAATCTTGTAAGCTTACAAGGTAAACACCCAAATATCAAAATACATGTGAAAATCAATATCGCAAAATGCTTACCTGGCTCAGGGTGAGGAATTTCATTTTGGACCTCATTGTGACGAATTCTGGTAAAACAAACAGAATAGACAAGGTCAAAATCCAGAACGAGCGATGAAATAATGTGCCTAAGTAAATATTAATGTATAAACATTTTTGTGTTTTCAAACTATCCATAATGTAAGATTGGTGCTATGAAAGGAAACAATATTTTATTTGAGGACATATTTGACGAAATAGGCTGACGCGAGAGATTTGTGTTTTATGAGGTAAAAAGGATTATTACAATTAGTACCAGCATTTGTCGAAAAGCACTAGGATTAAACCGAACTAATTCTTGTAATTTGTAAATAAAGGTAAGTATGCATAATTAATCGCACTCCATTATAAGATATGCATGCACATGTCGAGGGACGGGTTTTGATACCAGTTTGTATACGAGGGCAAAAGTTCGCTGTGTATCCTGTATAAAATATATGGGGATTCATCTGTCAGTATATTCAATATTCAACATTTCAACTCTCGGTCTATCTGTCTCTGTCTGTCCTCGTCACGTGTGTCGTCAAGATGTCAATGTGACAGCTAGACGAAGCTACTCTTATTTTATACCGAAATTTTAAAGGGAAATTTTCTTTCGAAATCCGTTTAAACATTTTAGGAAGTCACTGTACATTACATAATTATAGGCTACCTTAGTCTCCTCAAAAATTATGCATTGTATCACGTTCCCTTCGACTTTGGGACTTATGTGATCACGCGTTTTGCAGGGGCATATGATAGTCCAAACAGTGTCCCTGCCACTTGCATGACGCCAGTTGGATTCAAATGTTTTGTCTGAAAACAAAGTGCACTATGGCTTTTAGAAAAGGATGGACAGCATCTCGCCGCTTCATTAGCTGGAATGACTCAAGTTAGATTAACTTTAGGCAACTAGATGCGAGTGTATCAGAGTTCGTTTAGAGGATTATAAATTTTATATGCACATCGTAAAAGTTTTCCTGGTAATTGAATGGCCAAGGCTCCAGCTTTCAGTATATTACATTAATGCTGTCTTTGCAGTGCATACTTACATATAGTATTTGTAGGTTGGCGGATTAAAAGGAATGAGGGTTGCCTGATAGAAGGCTAAATGGAGAGAATAAATGTGAAACTTTCTTTATTGCTTTTCCTCATTTCTACTGTTCTTCCCTGTCATTAAATTCCTTGATCTTATCTGCGTGCACATTTTCTACGAAAGACGAATGACACCTGACGACGCCAAATATTCATGAAACTTTCATAATAGGTGCCTTGCCCTGGAGTTTTACTGTGCACTATATTATTTTCACATATGACTTCGGTTTAATCGAAAGAAAGGGAATTGACCTGAATGCTTAATTTTGCATATGCTCGCAGTTTCAAAACGTTAATTCCAAGTGATAGAGTATAACTTCGATGCTATCGATTATGCCACTCTTGCATTTTCCTTGAGAATATTTGTACTATGTAATCTACCTGCAAGTTTACATATTGCACACATATAAGTATTGCATGTTATCCAATATGCCTTGAACTCCACCCACATGTAAGCCATCAGCTATCATATTTAAAAATTGTATTAAATTGCGAAGCTGAAGTGTATTGATAACATGGGAAAACTGCTGATCTTTTCTTCACATCGACGAACTTCGCGATGTACATTCAGATGTCACATTACATTGATATTACGATACTTTCCAAACTTTTTAAATATTTCTGCTGTATGCTCACAAATATCATAATAATGAATATAAAACACAACTACGAAAATAGGTTTCTGTAGAATTGATCATGTTTACGAAGGAATGCCTTACCTTTAATCAAGATGTAAGTAGGTATCAGGTACACGGACACAAGGACAAAGACTGCATACAAAGTATGCAAGGTTATACTTCCCCCAAGAGGAGCCTGTATTTAAGTAAGATTTAAACCATTAGTTGTGAGTTCATGTGAGATAAATAGGGACGTGTGGCTGTTTTGTGAGATGCAAAGACAAAGACTTGAACTTTGAGGACACAGCATAAAAAGGAAAAGACTTTCATTTGAGTTTATGTTTAATGTGTCTAGTGTCTACACACACGTAGGTGATCAAGATCGTAAAACTGTGAGCTTTTGATGACTAATGAAATTGAAGCATCCTCACTCAAATTCAGAATCCATTAATTGTGCCACATTGCCCTTCGTGGGCAAGGTCAGCAGAAAATAGAAAGCACTTACGCTATTAATTCTATAAAACACAGTAATACTCTTCGTATTTACCTTTTTGCACTTGTACGCGCTCGACGAATTTTCATCGTACTGATAAATAACAATATTGGGAAGCATGATGACAAGTCCTAGGGCCCATATCGACACAATTTGAATGAGAATCGTCCTGTTTGTTGCATGCTCCAGAGGATTCCTTGCGGCCTTGCTTCGATCCAAACTAATGGCCATCAGTGTGAACGGAAGTAAAGGAACTGATAACCCTGATTTTAAAAGAGCAACCGTGCACAAACATTAACTGATGTACACTTATATGACAATACGGAATGTATATGGATTTTTACTTAGCCCAATTCCCATCAGAGAACAAACTGTTGGGCTGTAGTCCCACAGAGAGCCATAGTCCGTGCGAATATTGTAATATGAAATGCAACACATGAAGTACACAGATGCAACGCACAAATTCGCAATCAGGTAGTTGGAAGGCCTGAAAACAAAACCGGAAATTGAAATCTGCCTGGGAACACATTGCGAAATCTCATCTCCCGTCTCTAACTGAATACATATTGGTACTCAATTTTTGTAGAACGAAGCTTCGTCTACTTTTGTTCAACTTACCTTCGAAATGTTTTTGATAAACACACAAGTGCAAAAATTGATATATTTCCTATTGCACTTATAATTATTATTGCCACAATGACTGGGTGCGTAAGCCAAGGGTACGGTACTGCTTTAACAACCGAAGCGGAATGTTCTGGCACAACAACTGTCACGTTGAATGTCATTTTGATTGCGTTTTTCTTAATTGAAAATCCAAGCTGGTGGCACAAATATCCTTGAAAATAAAAGTGTTTCTTCTTCACCAAGCTTATTGGTTCGTGCTCCACAACTTTCACCCGTTTTATGAGGGTAGAAAAGCGAAGTTGGTAGAGTTTCACATTTGCACAAGTAAGCAACACTCCTTTCACTTCTCGTGAAAGCGAGAGAACGACTGAGATGGAAAAGGAAATTCCTTCTGGAGTACATTCTGCCGAGAGCTCCAGCGAGCTCTTTTCTGCCTGATGCTTGAAACGTACAACAAAAAACTGGTATGCAAGAAGTCTGCTAAAAAAGTGTGTATAGTGCTTTTCTGCTTGAAAGCACTACAGATCATGCAATTGCACCAGTTGGTACATAAGTACTAACCTAGTAGCACACAAAAACGTGAGTGAGTGGAGGAAGTAATAATTTTTGACATGCCAAACCCTAAGATGCTTACTTAAACGAAGTTTGATGAAAAACTAGCATTTTGTACTTCGTTAGTCTGTTTTCCCTTTGTTTTGCTTAATAACATTTCCATTCATCCATCCTTCACGCTAAAAGGCAATTCGAGATGGGTGGAGACGTTCCATGTTTATGACTGTGACAACTCGGAGGCATCAAAAGATGTGGTAGTCTATCTCAAAAGATCTAATTTTTGTAAGATTGATTTCTTTGAGCACACGCAACATGCTGCTAAAACCTGCGAAATCTGGGAGATGCTTTAAAGAGAATACCTTGTCTCCTCCAGAAGTGTTGCAACTAGTTGCAACAAAGTGAACCCAACTTTGATCTCAAACTCACACGCCATTGCCCAAGCGAAACCCCAGAAAGTTCTTCCTTATTCTATTTAGCCATTTTGCAAAAACTTCTCAGGAAAAATTTCATTAACCCACCCTTGATGAAAGTACACCTATTCAATTTGGTAGATTGCATTGACAAAGCATTGATTTGATCATTTCCAGAAAGCATGCTCGCCTCTGTCTCTCTCGCCTCAAAGAGATCATCTTATAGGTTTATTTGGAGATAGTGAACCGGTGTATGTCTATATATTGACAGACAGATAATACGACACCCAAATAGACAATTTGATCGATTGCATGTGGAATCAACTTCCACTCACTCCAGACTCCAACATCCAACTTCCCAAGAACTCAACTTTGCTATGATATATGCAGAAAACTCACTTGGCGAACTCATTTCGCAAGCGAAATGTCCATTCCCATTTATTCATCAATTTGGTAGCAGAACATTGGAGCTTCCACACTACGAGTAGCTGCATCAACTTTAACATGCAAACAAAAAGTATGAAATATGCGAAATAAGTTGTACATTGTTTTGTTTATTGTTTTAGTGTGAGAAAGTTTGAAATATTTATTGCCATCCACGAAAGCGTTAACAACCCAAAATATTCGCAGTTCTCTCACAAATTTTCCTCTGCAAAAAGACACATTGTTTGTAAAAAAGACCTGGTTTATCGAAATTTACACTAAACAATTTTCAAGAATCTGCTTCTTTCTTGAAAATTTCAAAGGCGAAACTTTTAAATACGTCTGTTCTCCAACAATTCCAACACAAATATAGTCTGCATATGCGTACATAAGCTCTTGTTTAAAGGACAGGATAAAATTTGAAGTTCGGCATGTAAAGGCCGTTTGGTAAAGTGCTTATCTACGAAAGTGACTAACCGAAGATATATGTAGTGTTTAGTTATTTGTATACCGATAATTGTGCAGTGGTTAAGAGGTAGACGATATATTTTGTTTGGCAACACACGGAAAGTATAAAAGTTTGGTTATCGTTGTTATCAAAGGCACTCGCGAACGCGAAAGCATTTAATGAAACCGCAAACGGTTTGTGATCCCGAGGTATGTCATGGAAAGATATGTGACGGGAGCAGAAAAGTGAATTCCCTTTGTTCACAAAATATTTCCCTTTCCTCAAAACGAAAATCCTCGAAAGTAAAAAGGAAATAGGAAAAAAAAGTTTTGCGTGGGTATACAAGAGAGTTCTTCTTCTTTGAGCAGTGATTGTCGTCACACACAGGCAATCACATGGCGGATATGCCATAAAAACATTCGGTAGCAGAGGCATATAATTAGGTATGTTTGGTGTTTCCCGGTAGATCACATATTATTGCATTTTGGTCCAAAGCACAAAATATAATCCTTTTGCTCGCATTACATCGACACAGAGCACATATACATTACCGAGAGAGATTCGTCGCACGAGAACTATATTTATTTCCTCCGCGTTGCATTTCGAAGAACGCAACAAGTTCGAAGGAAAAGAGATATGATCACATCACATCTTAGAGAAAAACGTAAAAGGAGACATGTCATCATCATACATCACCCACAAGATGAGTACTGATATACTACCGATTGCAAGCTAAATCACCCTCCTTTCCACTTGAGCATCACACACACAACATTTTTCCTTTTCTTTCACCATTTTATGTAGTGGCTGTTTATAATGCGAGTATACGAGTGAAAACGACTTTTGCGAGGTTTTAAAAGGCGGTGAAGCACATAGACCGTTTTTCTTTATGTACATGTTATCATCGGCTCTACTATTACTGTACTCGTAAGATACTTGGAGATCAAAATGCATATTTGTATGTGCATACAACGAAAAAGCTTAAGTGCGTATTGCAATATATATGTACTCCGTCGTTTGCTCTAGTTGATCTCTCTTCCACTTCTCTTCGTTTAAGCTATAAGTTTCCACTTCATATTGTCAGATGCCCCATTTACGTGCACTCATACCTAGTCGTCTTTATGCTCACACGTATGAGCAGTAAACATGTTTATTATTTTCTTTTCCGATGTATTTAAACATTGTTCGAAACATCGTATCACTAAACACTCATTTCAGACTTTGTGTATCTTTCATACTCTGCTTTGTGATGCCATTAAAAGAGAACCGTGAGAGGGGAAGCGTTTGCAGATGTGTTCCATACACACGTAAAAAGTGCACCTCAAGAATATATGTATCCACAATTACACAACCTTTTTCCACTCTCCATTCCACTCCACTGGAAGGGAAATGGGGGAATATTAGCTTCGTGTGAGGAGAAATAAGCCACTGCATTGCCACGTCGTCGACGCCGTTCTTAGTGTAAGCCTAGCCGTAAGCACATTTAATTTTTCTCAGCTTAATCTTCTCATGAGTAAACCCGTGTTTGATTAAAACTACAACGTGATCTGATGTACCGTTTTATACATAAAAACGAAAATAACGTATAGGTGGATGTGGAAAGTAATGTCATTGCTATTCACTATTTTGCGTCGGAGGACATCATATACGACACGACATCCGGATTTTTGTGCATGATTGCATGAATGTAAACATGTTTGCATATATCCACAATCTGTAAGACCTTCAGTTTTTTGTGATCCACCATAAAATACCAAGAATCTTCTTAGCGGTCTAGTTAAATTTACTGTAAAAGTCAATATATGAAGAAGCAACTGAAGACTGACTGGTTATGAGATGAGTAGGGATCCTTGTGTCATTGTGTCTTCTTCCAAAATGGGTGAGTCACTTTGGCATTGACTTAAATTGCTAGTAACATTCATAGCGCATATATGTATTCGTATGCAAGCCATATGAGACGTTTACTCCGCTTTTCAAGTCAGTCAATTTGGTGCAGCGGAGGGGGAATACGTCTGTAAAGGAAGTAAAGTGGGAAGAGGGAGAGAGAGATGGGAAATGCAATGCCGGCATTCAGAAAAGGGTATATTCGTAGTGAGCGAGTCGCTGAGTTGCCTTAAAATTGTACTCAACGGTGGACCCCATTTAAAAATTACCACTATTTATCTTTCATCATATATTTTGAGATCTATCAACTGTTGAGCTGTCTGTCATTCAGCTCACAGTCAGTTCAGGCAGCGTGCAACTCACTGACTGACTCTGCAACAGGACGAGACAAAACTCGAATGCCTACTCCAAACACAACATTCTTCTATGCAAGAATAAGCAATTCATTAACTCAGTACACATCGCACCCATAACAAGTGGAAAGCTCTTTTACTTATAGAGCCTGAGTCCCCTCGAAGAAAATTGAAGAAAGAGGGCAAGATTCATCTCTTCATACTCGAGAATAGTTGCAGACATTAAATGTACATAGCAATACGACAGATATGATCAGAGCCGAGAGAAAAAGATACTAGAAAGATTACTCGCTTCTCGCATAATCGTCAGTTCAGTAGCTGCAGTCATGTAATCAGCACACGGCTGAGGAGAGAGAGAGAAGTGGGAGCAAGTACGTATCAAGTGGGATGTGATGATGTTTCGTGTGTGTGCTTTACCCATTATATTGTACACTTTTGAAGGTTTGGCATTATACCATATACTTAGGATGGTTGTGTGCCTTACTACCACAAAGTCATCTTCTAGCTTTTGAACATGCTCGAATAATATTTACTTTTAGTTTTCAAGTGAGCGCGTGAGAAGGACTCGTGTTCGTCGCCGGAATATGATCTCCTCTTTCGTGAACAACACAACGACTCGCTGTTATATTTCCTTCTTACATATCAAACAAGATGTCGGAGATTTCGTTGAAGATTTTGTACCTGCGGCAAGATTGATGACATTTTGTGGGAAGTTTTTGTGACCAATGCGTGTCGCCTATGTTTGAGTGAATCGTAGGTGAAAGTTATGCGTTTAGTGTTTGTGAGGTGTGCACATGATGTGGAAAGTTCAACCAACAAGAATTTGATATAATCGTAAAAAAAGTTTATTTGTGCTATGCTATGATAAGTTCATGGAGTAAACTTTAATTTAATAAAGCGTTTCTCATAATTCTATCTAATTTCAGAAGTATTCATACAATCGCTCTATCTTGTTTTCCTCAGGGAATTTCTGGAGCGTGTGTTTTTTATATTCCTGCACGCTCAAGTCGTTCATCTTCCCGAACCGCATATAGTTAGAAAGTTAAAAAATTACCATTGCAGATTTGATGTGCATCGTCTGCTTAAGTAGGCTTCGCTAAAAAAATAAATTTTGACAGTGTTCGCTGCGGTGTTTGTGCTTCAGAATAGTTTTATGAAAATGAACAAGGAGGAGTGTGAGTATATGATAATATGGATATGATTCAAGCCAGCGTATAATAAATTCCGAGACAAACTCTTTGACTCATGGGAGCTCACAACTTCACGAAGAAGAAAACTTCGGAATAGTTATAATGAAAATTTCGTTGAAATGAATCCCGTGAACAGTATTACCTGTGGAGTGTAAAGGTGTATGTCATAACCTTGAATAATATTTCATTTGCTACGAGACCAAAACCATCATCCAGTATGTGTCAGCTAAATGTTCATGTATTAAAGTGAATTTGTGATTCCACAACCATAACCGTCGTGTTTATTCCCTGCTTATATGTGAGCTTTGAGTGATTCGATGAGGTTTCAGCAGAGGCAGACTAGAATGGATGTCAAATGGATTGGAAAGGCATGTTTTTTACACTTCTTCACGTCTGTGCTATTTGCATAAGGGAATAATGATGTGGACGTGGAGAGGAACATGAACACATGTGAAGTGAAGCCGGTATAGACATGTTGAATCGAATTGTTGCTTGCATTTGAGCTAAGGTGATAATATTTTCTGAAGAAAATATACATTATGCTAAGAGCCTCCATTACTAGACTCCAGAAGACTCTTCAGGAGCCTCCAGTCGTTTAGAGAGAAGGAAGAGTGCGTGTGAGAATGGTAATTATTCACTTTATCTTGAAATGCACCTTTAATGGTATATATACTCATGCGAATGTATATTCCTGCGAAAACGTTAACAGAAGATTTTTTTGGGTAAAATGTCCAATAAACAGTGTTTCAAGCGTCATGAATGGAATGAAGAAGGAAATATTTTTCCACTTTTGATCAGTGCGTAGGTATCTGGATTTGTGCGGAAACATAATGGCAGCAAGAACGTCAATCCGCTGTGAATTATAAGAAATGGCAGGAACATAATTTGAAAGTTTGAAGTGGATGAATGCACGAATGATAGTCACATTTGTACACATGTATCTCTGCTAACTACAACTTTGCAAGTAGTTTTACTCGGCATTCTCCCAGATTGAACCATTTCGTAGTGAATAGACACATACGTACAAGCCAATGAACGTCTCAAATTGTATTATACGAGACATGGCAAACCTAGAATTTCCTTTTACAGCGACAAGAATCTCGAAGATCTACCTTTGCATGAAGGCATATCACTGTGATTTGTAAAAGAAAATGTAATAAAGTCCAACCCACACGTTTTAAACTCTCAGGTCATGCCATAATGTTTCGGTTATGATGAAAAATACTTTTACCATAAGTCGTAATCAGAATGAATATTTGCTGATGCTAAAAGCAGAAAAGTTTGAACAATGGAACTGTAGAATGCTCAAATTGCTCAACACAATGTAACACCCTTTTTTCTCTTACACGTTTGCATTTTCATACGCCAAGACATTTGCGCTATACTTTAGAATATTGTAAAGGGCAAGGGTGTATGGTTTGCCTTGCGAGGCTCAATGAATATTTAACAGGTTCGCCTCAAATCTGTGCATAACAAATGTGAGCATACCGAGGAGAAAAGCGATAGTTGCATTTGAGAATAGCACCCAGTCGAGGGAGAGTCAGGACTAACATATTATGGATAACAATAACAAGTAAGTCATCTGCACATACACATTCTGATTTAATGATCTGTTTTCGATGGAATCCAGTGCACACCTTGCACGATGCGCTGTATTGGACGAATGTGATTGTCGGATTGATTATAAAATCAATATAAAATTCGACGGAAAAAAGAATTTTAGTTTGTAGAAATAGAATTATATTCTAACAAATCTACGGGAGTAGTAATCCAAAAATATTGTTAAACAAAAAGAACTGAAACGAACGTTCCAGACCAGAGTACAATAACTTCATTTGAAAAGTGTATCCACCCTCGCAAGTTACGGATAATAGCAGATAGCAGCTACGGACACGCTTTGTTTACAGAAGTTTGAGTTGCAGAAAAAAATGCGTTGTTTTCACTTTGTCTCCGAAGAAAGGTTTTACAACAGCTGCACCATGTAATCAAGATACAGCACATATTACTATCAGATAACACTGACTACATGACACTCGTGGCTAGTTATAACCGAAATTAATTGGCATTTTCAGTCAGTTTGCATAACTCATATTACGACGTGACAAGAAGAATTACACCTCGGAATCCATTAAAATACTCTTTGAGGCAAATGATGACACTTTGATTAACATTTGAATGTGAAGTGGGGATTCATGCGGTTTCGCTTGCTCTTTGTACACGTGCATTCGTACATATAAAATGCATTGTCAGTGATTCGCGAATATGGCTACGTATATTGTGCATTTAATTTGCGCTGCGCATCCTGCTAATCTGTTGTCCTTTATTAGCCTTCCTTGAGCTATATGACGCATATATGACAAGACAAGTTAAGAGTACTTAAGACCTAAGAGCGTCAGCATTCCTGAGAGGAAGGAAGAAAGGCTTAGAGACTCATATTATGGATGACTGCGTAGGTAAATAAAAAGAAGAATTACGGCGAGCAACAAGCCGAATTTTATCCCACGTGAAAGGATAACAAATGGAAATGGACCGTTGATGCCAAGAATACAAGTTATTTATGAACTAATGATACAAAAATATCAGGACACACGGCATGATATCCATCTAAAAAAGAAAAATCGTATAGTCGTTGACTATGTACCGCTTCTCACAAAATATTGGAAATCTATTCACTACAGTCATCTTGATCTTTTAAGACAAATACTCTCGCTGTATATCACTTGATACAATATAATATGTTATCCAACATATTCACGTACGCATTAGAAGCCCACATTAAACATGGTTGAAATGGGTTTTCACATGTGAAATGTTACTTGTAAATAATGAAGCTTTCTGCTGTGAATGACGGTTTAGGAAGGAACATTCTCCGCACGCGGGATCAACCCATCTTGTAAGAGACGACACAAACAAGATTACCCCTACCAAGTGCTTGTCGCTTTTGATTAGGTCGAGGTTGTAAGATTAATATGCTGGCAAATGGTGTTCAAATGTTTCTCACCTCCTATGATTTGCGCAAATGTTATCTGATTTAAGCCACATATTCATTATATTTGATCGAATAAGACTTGCTGGTATTTGCGGTGATATTGCATAGATAATTTGTACTGAATGCGTAGTAGAAACTATATACTTATATTATGTGCCGCTCACATCCGGATCAGAATCACGCGCGAAAGCAGTCGCCAATTATTGATATCATTTTAGATTGTAAGCAGCTTCTTTTCGGATATACAATCCTGCATGGTGTGAACAAGGGAGACACATAAAATAATGTCCGATTGCGTAATCCAATTAGAGACGACAGAAGTCGTTGAAAAGTTAAAATCCAATTTTGAAAACAACAGAGGCAACGTCTAAATGCCTTCCAAAATTGCAAAATTAAGTAAATACAAATGTAAACGTTGTTTGTATATTGAATACCAGTTCTATATAATATGCCGGTTAGCAAAACATGTTGTATACAGAACTATGTACCTGGAATCAATGCGAACACTGCGTGGACGGAGAGAATTGTTATGAATTGAAGTGTCACAAAATTGTTGCACGTAGACTAAACATGTAAACATATATTCATGTCATATTTCCAGATTTTGTAAACGATATCATTCATCCATACATTCGAAATCGTTCGTTGCAATTTGCATTTACAATTCTTTATGTAAAATCTCTTTTTGGAGAAATTTCACATTTTCTGAAGTAGATATTTTCAGAATTTTCACTGCCACGAGCTCTATTTCTAATTCATTATAAGTCGATTTCAGAACATTTATGCTTGGATTTAGTGTTTATATAATAATTATTACATACGTGAATGGTTTAGAGACAACAATGTAAAATTAAAAAGCAAAAGGTTATAATAACTAAATGCCCTTGTGGTCCGTGTTATCAAATGACCGTAATGATATTACTTCAAGAAACGTTAATTTTTTGAGCTGATCGAATACATGTCCCCTTTTTCATATATTAAGGAGACTGAAAACACTTAAAACAGCTTTCACCAGACCCATTAATTTTGTCAAGTATTTTGCTCAGCTTCTCTGGTAAGAAGCGGAAGCAGCATGACATATATACTAAAGATCAGGATAGAAAACTGATCCATAGGACAACGGTAGTTTAAAGCAAGCAAGAGAAAGGCGATGAGCATGAAACTGAAAGCCATTTTCTTGTGAATGTGGAGAATCAATTTATATGCTACAGTAATTAATTTAAATTCGTTATGACCCATTTTCACTGAAGTGTTAATTTTGATTTTATTTACAGATGCTCTAGTTATCCGCTAGATCGACTTTTCATATAATTTTGAGAAGCCTGTTAATCGGGCATAATATTCCAATGAGTTCGAAAAGGAGCCCTCGAACCAGCGGGAGCAGCTCCACAACGACAATGGAGGACATCGATGAAATATTAGACGAAGATAGATTTTCCAAGAAGAAAGATGAACTTGAGCAGTTCCAGGAACGAATTAAGGAGGGAAAATGTGAGTCATTGCAAAATTTGCATTAAATATTACTCATTCTTTAAATTAAAGAAAGCATTTAGAAATTTGGCCAACGTATGCAATAATATAGCGTCAAGGTACGCGTACACAAGAAATGATATTTATCGCAACAATTATTCATCGCTTTCACATTTAAAACGCATATATCTTTCGGTAGAATATCCTAAGGAAAAAATACTGTAGTTTAAATGGTATTGGATTTAAGTTAAAAGACAACGGCAGGGGAAAATTCGAGAAAAAATCCTTTTCTTTTCATCAGATTTGTCAGAAAATTATGAAAGGAACGAGTAAAGTACATTTTAGTTACAAATCTCAGTGACAGGTTTGGCGCATTCAGTTTTCTTCGAGTACTTAATCACTAATTTTCCGATCCACCGAAAAGAAGCCGACCTTGCCAAATAGTTTTTTTTTTCACAAGACAACCCTGTACTACATACAAGGAGGTTCGCGTTCGGTGCTTCGCTTCCACTTAAACTCATTAATGAGCTTAACCTCACACTACGAGTGTCATAGACGTAAAATCTTGGAAAGACTTTCAAGTTTCAAATACAAGAAAGATCATGCATCTACGACTGAAGCGTGTATCATGGGCCGTGGTGAGATGCTACGGTGCAAGCGTCGAACCAGGAAGTCAGAGAGCAACTGAAAGGAAACTTGACTAAATAAACTGACTGAATGAAACTTTTGCCTCACCAGACCCGAGTTAACAGCCACTGCCTACTAGTGGTTTGGAAAGCAGTTGTCTTCAAAGTTCGAAGATGAGGAAAACGGTGAGCTATGAAATGTCGCGTGTCAAGCACATTGTATGGTGTAGATGACGTTCGATGTTACGTTCTCACTGATTCAATCACTGCTCCTCTGTTAAATGCGCTTTGTGAAATATACTTGCATCTGCATCTACACCACACGATGATGACACGATTCATTTCAAGCATGGTTAGTGTATCATGCCAAGTCGAAAGTTGGGATTGTATACTTGAAATCCAATATGTATCGCCAATGTGAATGCTTCTTTGAAACAGAGAAGGTTGAAATAAATGCTGCCAAAACCCTAACGTAAATATTTGGGGTTGGGACATTAATACTGCGCCGGAGTGTGTTGGTGTTGTATTCCCAACAACGATGAAAGACGAATTCAAATAAAATGAATGGTACAGTTCACATTCGTACACCGTTTAATCATCCTATTTCGAACTCGTATTCGCATCCTTCTGAAAATTGGTCTATCTTGAATTCTGCTAGGGATGGAGATTGAATTATTGCAAAAATATATATGAATTATTGTGACTGATGACTAGATCAACTTTGAAGGTGTTGTTACCAGAAAGTTAGGTTTACAAATAATAATAATGTATGATTAATGATGAATTGCCTTTGAGCCTTTTTCATACGTCAGCTTAATTAACAGAATCAATTGTTTATTACATGGCCGTACTCCAATTTTGTGTAGCTGACGATTCTCTGAATACGAGTCTATGCAAGAGGATAAAATTCAAGGATAAAATTGATACGAAAGTGGAAGAGGTCCGTGATGATCCGTAGGTCCAAAAGGACTTAAAATCCTCAGTTGCGTCTCCACCAGGAAAGATCATAATATCCACGATGAAAGAGTGTTAATGAATAAAGTATTGCCAAACTTTCGACCATATAACATCAAACTGACATTCTTCTCCTGTCAGTGCAGTGTCAGACCAGACTACTAATTACGAACTTGTACGAGTTCTCACGTTGTCTGTAATGTTTATGCACTGTCGCTATATGTTGAGCAAGTTACGTAGAGAAAAAATAGTATCATAGAATAATGTGAGTAAGCGAATTTAGGAGAAAAATATAAAACCAGTGCCATAAAGTGTACTGACTTCAACAAGTGCAAGTACATGCACAGTACTGACTGCAAAAGACTGCATTTCATGGATAGATAGAATGTGTCTGGATCGTAGACTGTATTATAATTTAACGAGTCCATAAAACCGTTCACACGACAAGTAAAATAAACTTTTAGCATAAAAATCCAATTCAGAAATCTGTTTACAACAACTGATAACGAGGTTCTAAGCTACAGTCAAACGTAATCCGTAAATTGAGGCAAAAAACCAGCAATGTTAGCAGTTTCATTTGCATCTCAACTTTTACTCAAATGTGCAATACTTTGGGGCATTATGCAACGAGAAATCTGTCTGAAGATCAAACTATAATTTTCTTATGTTCAATACAAAAATAGCATTCATTTTTCAATTTTGTGTCGAAGTAGATAATGGAATGGGAGAAATATTAATATACCCTATGTGCTCCCCGGAACTGTGCATATGTTTTACATCAAAAGCAATACGAACTCATTCTCCCCATTCATAAAAAAGTCAAAAGATTTTTATGGCTGATACCCGGAAGAATCATCCTCAAAATCATTTACTGCTTGAATTATATTTTCACAAATACTTCAGTTTCACGGAAGCCTTTCACTTTGCTTGAATACGTCGTTCGGAAGAACAAGAAACTTAACCAGATTATAACGATCAACTCTTCTTACGTGTTTTGTGTATTTGCGTTCTCATATGCGTTTTTTGATGCATTTTGAAAACCCCCTACAACGAATAACTAACGGAGGAAAAAAAAGTTTTGAGATTTTGTTGACGCTAACTGCTTGCGTGCTTCCCATCTCTTATGAATTCCCTGCGTCTTTATGACTGTGATGAGACGTTTACCCGGTGCTAGAGCGTTTATTTTTGGCACGTTCATAATAAGTACATGCTTGTTTTTCGAACATGCAAAGTATGCGGAGTAACCGTGATTTAAAAAATATATATGTATATATGATAGTAAAATGTCTATATGTTTGTACCAGATACAATATCGGTATATTATTTGGTATTTGAGATTGCAAGTTCATGCTTTTCGTAGATTAGATATGCGTGTAGGTCGTAGTTATAAAAAAAGAAAAAGGGAAAGCAGAGAGAGTGACAGATATGTATAGGATGGATATTTGCTTATACATCCCCTTAAACAAACATAGCACTCTATTGTAAATTATTGTCGAGTCAAGCTCATAATTCAAATCTTCACCGTTCAGAGTTCGGGAATCGTTTCCTCCTCTCACGGAGTCGGAGTATAGTGCATAGCATGAAGTTGGAAGCATGTCAAAAGACTACTGCAACACAGTATTATTAAAATTGAGAGATATACTTTCGTTTCGTACATGTCTAAACCACAAAACAGATAAATACATCCATACATCCACATCTTGTTGTGTATTTATTTATTTACTTCTAAGGGAGAAAATATTTTCTGATACCATGATTTCTGATTTCATTCACACCAATATTTCTTGTTGAGAAAAGGTGTGTAATGAGTTAAGTAGATTTTTACGGCAATCCATTTTAATTAACAGTGTGTACACAATAATGTGGCCACAGTTTGGCAAACCAGTCGTAAAAAAGCTTTCATATGCAAGGAAATAAATGACTTTCATTCTGAACAGAACATTCCATTATGCGCTCTCTCATGAATAAATGGAACCCATTTTGCCAGTTTTGGCACGGTCGTGTTTACCCCACGTGCTTCATCCATGAAGAATTTTAAGGCATTTGAAGCTGTCAAATAAACCAATTTATCATGACCACTTTACTACTCCCAGATTTTTATTTCTGCACCTTACACGAGACGAGTTGATCTGCTAATGACTTTCAACCCAATATATCTTAGGAAAATGGCGTGATGTAGATATAACTTTGCATTTTACACTAAAAGTTACTTAATTACGTCCAAACACATATAGGCGGGGGTGGTTTCTGATTTCAATTCAACTTTCTTCACAAAGTAAAAACGAACATGAAATTGATACGAGATGCGAACTGTGGAAACTGTACCTCATATTATGCATGAGTGCATGACTCAACACTCAAGTATTGTGGAATGAGCTGTCTTGTGTGTGTAACAGTCACTTTGCGTGTTGCTGTTGTCTGATGTACTTTAGTAGCCTGCGATCTATCTCTAACGATAACATGTTCAAGTGTATGTATGTATATCAAAATCACATAAAACTTATATCTGGAATCACCAGTACATGCTGCGGCCGCACTGTTCAAAAAAGTTCGAAATCATGTCGAGGTTTTAATTTATCCTTCAAAATCTAATTAGATACATGAAAAGAATTCCGTCTGAACTGAATTGTAGAAAAGAGTTCTGACATTGTGTTGTTGTTAAAACTCCGAATGAGAAAATCACTAAATCTTTCACGGCTCATGGACGGAAATGAATGACATATATGTTCCTCTCACTCTCACGACAGTAGGCGAAAGTAGAGTGGTAGCAATTATTATCGGTAGTCTGGTAGACGGGTAATATAGATGGATATGGGTGGAGAAAGGAAATCTCGATAAGGTTTATATAATTCAAGATGACTCCATTCTTTCTTCAGAGAAGTAAATAAGACACAGTTTATTGTAATAGTAGATCAATACTAAATGCTGAATTGTATTGCTTTCATGTTGTGCAATATGGTTTCATAACAGAAGTTCTAGGCTGAAGGCACATATCATCATCATCATACACTGTATGTTTTGTTTGGATCTTCCCCGAAAGAAATGCCATGCAAGACAATGACTACAAAGACACACATACGAGATCTTATAATATGCTGGATGTTAAGAAAGGAGTACCTAGTGATGTTCCAACTTTATGACATATATGACCAAAAGTGATAGGAAGTAAAAATAATATAGTCATTTCGAACATGCGAGTATGTATACACACACTCACACATGTACATAATTAGAATTTTTTTGTGCTTAAAGCTTTTCAGCTTTCGAAGATGGTTCACTAACAATAACATGAGAGTACAACAACTTGAGAACTCGGTCGGGACTTTGGGAGACAAATTAATATGTAGCTAGTAAATATGGTCCTCAAAGCGACAATTTTCGGGAACAAAGAATGTAGCGATATGTTTGGTGTGGGGGAACGGGTTTTACCAACACGTAAAGGACGAAGTCATGATGTTCACGTTCATTCGCTTTTCCGTTTCCAATTCCATGCTTGTTTGCAGCCAGAGCACCGTTAAACAGAGAGTTCCATCGTTTATTAGTTAGGCTACGTTATAAAACTTATTGACTCTGAGAGAGTGTGTTCGGAAAAGCTTATTCGTACGCAGAAAATCCGCTGACTTTCAAGCATAAAAACATTTCCGTTCGAAATGTATCAGTATCAAGGGTATTGAAAACTGCTTTGGGACTTTTTTTCGGGAGTAGCACGATATATATCTTTAGGGAAATCGTCATACAACTGTATAAACACATTCAGTCAAGCAGAGAAGAGGGTGGTGGTAAAAAATGAGGAATTTGCAAACTTGCAGACTTTCGTCATGCCCGAATAGTCCAACTATATGAGATCGTCGATGTAGCGAAAAAACACTGCGGAAAGCGAAAGCACCCATCTCAACTATATCTACAAGGATGTGGAAAAAATGGTTTTACAGTTCTAGTAAAATTGTTCAATGTTGAGCATTTCCGCAAAAAAATCAACTACATTTTACGTGTGTGCAGTTGATGTAAATGAAAGTAAAAAAAGTCTGCTTTTACAATGGTGTTGCTGGCATGTTCAGTGATTCTCATGCTTGTTCTACTCATATTTAGTTATTGGTTGCAAATAGTGATTGAGAATCAAGGGATCTATCCCATTATATAATTACTATCGTGTATAATTTTGTGAGAAATTTTTGCCATCTCGGAAACACATTCCTTTGTTCACAAAGAAATCAATATGCGCAGGTCAGATCAAATCATCGTCTAAAATCTGCACGAACAAAAAATTGTGATTACTAAACACAATTTAAATTGGAAGCTGTTGTAGTAGTACGCTGGCACCAGTGGAGTGGAGAGTGCGTCATTGGAGACGACGACGATTTTCTCTCTGGAGTGACAGTGTCCATGTGGAATAATGTGAGAATTTCAGTCATGATAAATTTGAGTGCAAGCTATATGGCGTAAGCTCTGCAAAACAAATCATTTGAGCAACTCAAGATGAGGGCGGGTCTCAAAAGAAATCCGAAAGACGAGCTTGACTCAGGTTCGTACAAAACTAAACATCCAATCCAATTAGTAATTAACCATAACCAGTGGTTTTGTAAGTGCATTTTCGCTCATGCATAGTTTTATTACATCAAAGAATTCTGTGATGTGTGTGATGAGAGATTTGTGTATTTAAGAGGAATTCACATTTTGAGCTACATCTTCGTATGAAGAAATAAAAATAAAACCTTTACGTACAGTAATTAGACCCTCAGTGATGAAAAGTACGCAAACATGTTAACGAGAAACGTTGGCCGCACATCTGTAAAAAGTAGGGTATTTATGCGTATTGCACACACGCAAGAACAGATAAGCATTGATGATATGCATGTTTTCCTGATGACATGCAAAATTACTGTGAAGATTTTGCAGGTGATTATTATCTTATCCTTGTAGTAGTCATTGATGCAATATTGGCAGTGTGAAGCAAATAGCGAACTGCACAAATAGAGTGAACAGAAAGAACGGTGATGTGCAATACAATACTACATCATTTATGGACACACAGGTTTATGATTCCTCCAACCAAATGTACATAAATTCTGTATGGATAATTAGGTGTAAAAATAATCTACATTTTTCAAGTGGGCCATAAAACATAGGTATTTAAAAAAAGATATGGACTGGTGGAGAATGTGTCGATGTACAGAAATCAATTGTGCTCATGTTCATATACTCTACACTCATATCAACATGATTAAATGACATGCTTCCAAACACAAAAACATTGAAAATTATTGATCAAGTAACTTATAACTCGGCTTAACTATTAGTAAAAAGTCATTCATAAATTCATGAGGTTTTAAATACCCCAATTTTAAAAAAACCTATCTCTATCAAGAGGTGTGTGCTGGTGCTCCACAAATATTTGCACTTCACATTTAATTTCAAGAATGTATGCAGTATCGTATCATCAAGCAGGCTCCAATAAAAATAGAATCATGACAGGCTGCTGCCGATGTGTCCATGTAATGTAATTTCTCTCGTTATTGACATTTTTCCTCAGTGATTCTGACGTGCGGTATCAAACGCAAAAATGCCGACAAATGTAACCTATAATTCAAACCATTCCATTTAATTTGCAGAAACGTCGCACTTGCAATTTGCAATCAGCGAGTTCAGGAGGTGTATTCCTCCAATACAAGCACATAATATTTTATGCATACGACAACCGAGAACAGAGTATTTATATAGAAGAGTATATACACATTGGTATTGTATGTATACGATGATCGATGTGCGACTCTCTATAACAAAACTAAACTATTAAAACTCGTTCGTATTCGTATAACATGCGAAATACAACAAATTTGGTATTATGTGTGCTCCGCTCATCCGCACACACTTCTTCTCTTGTCCGTATGAAACAAACAAAGAGTCATCCCAGAAACATACCTAATTTTACCTATCCTACATAATAACATGCCTATCTATCATACCTTACCTCATGTACACACATGCACATAAACTAAGAAAAAGTTTGTTTTGTCAAGTACAAGCAAATTGGAGCTTATCCGAATCCCTAGAATCGTCCGAAGGCCTTTTTTACTGCTGCTGAAGGTTGAGATGTTAAATAGAAGAGTTGTCGTAAGTTGACTGTGCTGTGCTATGCATAATGCCAATCGCAAAATGCCATCCTTCATATTGTCACTTCTCCTCTGCTGTTTTGTGTTACGTAAAAAAACGGTGTAATCAAGCAGACTCAGCTGCCGCTTCTCTTCAAACATCACAAGATTTTTTTTATCTTGATCAAGAGATCCGGATAAAAAGTGCTCTTGAGGTTCTCTGTGGTCACTTTTTTGTGTACATTTTGCATTTAGGTGCATATACGCATTCGAACGGTGCATGAACGAAGAAGTGTGCATGTTGTTCAAATGCACCTGTTGCATTTTTATCTACTAAATAATTTCCTCTTGAAACAGTTAAGTTTTTAATTAGGTTGTAGTTAGCTGAGTAGTACTACCGGTGACCTGCGGTTGGTACAAGCAATTTGTTCCAGCATTTTTTGTGGCTTTTTTGGGGGTATTTTTTGTGATGTTTACATTTTATTGAATGTAAATAAACAAAGAAGGGAAAGTGTGGGTCATCCAAGAAATTAGGTTGTCAACTATGAACTGTTGACTGTGGACATTTTCATTCAAGTGTTGGATTAGTGGGTCAAGTGGTTTACTGCTAGTAACTTGTCAGTTGTCATTTTGTGAACAAATTTCAATAATGTAGGTTGGAAATTAGGAATTACAACTTAATCCAACGACATTCAACATTTTGATGTTTGACTGTCGTCATTCATCATAATCGTAGCCTGTTCCATCCAGTGTCCAGATTAGATTGTGACCTGTATTGATGTTGGATGTCACATGTCGTCTTAAAACTTAAATTCTAAGATTTAAACTAACTTCAAACTTAAAGTCGCCGTTAAATAGTACAAATCAGAAACTAATGGAATGTACTATAAATAAAACATACACGAAATGTCTGATTCATTGCCATCCCCGTCAAGTCCAACATCGGACAGTACTGGAGTTTCCTTTTTCGGTAAAGTTATTAATTAATTAATAATTTCAAGTCTACACTTCTATTAATTGAACATATATACACAAATTTATGTCGTACAGCCACCAGTGACCTGAGCCAGCAGTATTGGTCAACCTGTTAATTGTAATGTTGAATGTAAAGATCAAATGAACCATGATGATTAATAGGTGATTAGTTGTTAGTTTAGTTTATACTTTACCTTTCATTATAAAGGTGAAAGATCATATATTTAACATTCACATGAACCAGTCAGAAGAGTATTTCATATTTGACAATGTTTCAGTTTTGCAGTAATTCATGTGTGTAGGTCAGCTGACAAGCGGCATTCAACATTTGGAAAAGCTTTTAAAGTATAAATTATGTTCGGTTAATATTGAATGTAGCGTAATTTAAGCATGCTATCAATATCAGTTGTCAGTCCACGGTGACATGAAATGATGAAAGAAGAACAGTTATCTAGCCGCAAAAACGCAGAGGAGCAAAATTTCAAATGCGTCTCCAACGGCTGGGGTTTAAATCACGTTTAAATGCACTTGTGTACTTAAATGCATCTAGTCACTAGTCAGTCTTTTGTAGTTGTGTGTAGCTTCGGATAATAGCTTAGTTAGTACAGTTGTGAGTTGATAGTATGCGCATATGGCGAATAACAAATATTCTTTATTGAAAAGTTGCAGATTTGAACCGCAACCGTATGTAAAACATTATGCTTCCTTTGCTTTTCGTATATTCATTGGAAATATTGAAATATGATGTTATATACACGTTTATTCATTGTAGATTCTTTCAGACTTTTTACAGTGATAGGTGATAAGGTTTCACTTTGAATTTCTTCTTGAAATACATGACATGGCTGCCATAATTTGACATGAAGCTGCTGTAGTCGTAGTCAACAACAGTAAATCATTCATCGTTTTAACAAGCCAAAAATCTATGTTTAGGAAAGCCTGTCAGTAGGGAGCAAAAACACGAGGAAGGTTGTTTATACTGCATGTTTAGGTTTCAAATTGTGTTCTGGAGGTAGAAACCTATCGATGCATATTCGAATAGTCAACGTCAGTACTGCCACTGATGGCTTTCTTTCCGGTTTCACATCGAACATCTCTGAACGATTCGATTGTTTAGTTTGGAATTTGCAGAGAATGTCATTCTGCCAATGTAGAGGAGATGAAGGGGGTAGGAGGACGCTAAGTCAGGAAGAGGAAAACATCTACTGAATAGCATCAATTGTGTTAGCGGTATTTGAAAATAGCCGAGGTTTTGCTAAATTATTGATTGCAAACTGAGTAAATTTTTTCTTCGGTCAGTATTATCAATTCTGCAGAGAGCTGCAGATATAGCATACTCATTGCAGCATATATTGTATATTATGTTTTGCGATAAAAGCAAAGGTATTACGAATTCACAATTATGTATTTCGTTGGTATTATTGGTAATGTCTGAAGCGGTTATCAATTGTAGGATTTAATGATTTTACCTTATTTTCTTGGATTATGTTTGCAGATGAGCGAGAAGATGTGCAGAAGAAGACATTTGGAAAATGGATAAACTCCATGTTGGCCAGGGTATGTTAGTGGAGTGAATAAAATTTTTAGCTGATTTATATAGGTGCAATCAAATCAAACATGTATTTTCCATAATTTCAGGGAAACCAATCCCCAATATCGGACATGTTTTATGATCTCAGAGATGGCACGAAATTGCTATCTCTTCTGGAGGTTCTTACGAATAGGACGTTTGTAAGTAGCACCTACTAATTACTGTGTTTATACAAGTTTTTGAAGTTTTACAAACCTTTTGTTTCGAGTCGAGCTTTTCGTTACAGTAGTATCATGAAAGTCTTGTCTATGAAGATATTTGTTTTCTTACGGTGTCTCTTGCAGAAACGCGAGCGAGGAAGAATGAGAGTGCATCACCTCAACAATGTTAGTCGTGCCTTAGATGTCTTGAAGGAGCAGAAAGTGCGCCTCGTGAACATTAGCAATAATGATATTGTTGATGGAAATCCAAAAATTACATTAGCAGTATCATGGACCATATTTTTACACTGGCAGGTAGCTAAAACGGGACATTATGTAAAATAGTTTATATTCCAGTTCAATTTAACTTAAGTTTGCTCGTTCTCCAGGTTAATGATATCATGAAAGAGCTTATGGCAACTATGCAGCAATCAAATTTGGAGAAGGCCTTACTACTGTGGTGCCAACAAAACACGGAGGTTAGATCATTAGATTTTATTCTATTTTAAGCACATATAGAAGACGCCTAACCTATTATGAAATATCTATTTTTAGCCGTATCCCGGTGTGGACATACGAAACTTTACTACGTCCTGGTCAGATGGTCTCGCGTTTGCAGCTTTAATACACCGATGGAGACCAGATGTGATAGATTTCGGTAGCATAGCGTCTAAACCTGATCCCAATGAAAGACTTGAAATTGCATTTAAAACCGCTCACGAAGTTTTTGGAATTGAGAAACTTCTCGATCCCGAAGGTACTTTATCCTTTCATGCAATGCAATCAGACAACGGCAACGCTTACAAATTCCCATCTACTATTCTTCGGTTCCTGGTTATGCCTTGAACTCAAGGACACAGGAGCTTCAAAAATAACCATGTTATTAATGCAAAATAATAAATTTTTATTATTAGACGTGAATACACCGATGCCTGACAAAAAATCAGTGATGATGTACGTAATGTGCCTGTTTCAAGCCTTAGCACAAAGTGGTATTGAACCTCCTCCTCTGCCTAGTAAAGAAGACCTTCAAGAAGCTATTGCCACTGCCAAATTGGAAGAAGAAGCTTCGCGAGGTCCATCGGTGGAACTAACCTCTTATCAGAATATCGTTGAGGAAGTTCTTTCGTGGCTTTTAATTGCAGATGACCGAATTACAACTATGGAACCCGTCAGCGAAAGCCTAAATGAAGTGAAAGGACAATTTCAGGAACATGAGGTAAACATTCGTCCATCAAATCGTATGTAGAGAAGACTGGGGAGGGAGTGGAGTTGTTAAAGGATCCCTGAAAGCCGAAAGTGATATCGTGCTTGATTTATTTCGTTTGGTGTTGCAGAAATTCATGTTGTCACTAACTGACCATCAAGGTGACGTTGGGGAAGTATTACAAGAAGGTTCCAGACTTTTACAAGAAGCCAAACTTCCAGCCCACGAAATCGAGGAAGTTCGTGTACAAATGAAGTTGTTGAATACCAAATGGGAAGATCTACGTGTGAAGGCGATGGATCGTCAAAACAAGTAAACCTTAAACAGCCAAAAATTGTAGTTATCGCCGATGAATATTTTATTAATCGCCTTAAATGTATGGATAATTTGATGTTCACAGAATTCATGAAAAACTTATGACGTTGCAATTAGCTGAGCTTGAAGCTCTGAAAGAATTTCTTACTGGAACTGAAGATAGGATATCCCGAATGGGTCCACTTGCAATGCATGATCTCAATATCTTAGAAGAGCAAATGAAAGAGCAGCAGCAGCTCCACGAAGACATTATAAAACAGCAAGAAAGAGTGGTTTCCTTTTCGAATCTGGTTGTGGTGGTCGACGAAAGCAATCCTGATACGGATTTTTCTAATATGGAAGATCAGTTAGCAGCGCTTAGTGAAAGGTGGTCTCATATTTGTTCCTGGACCGAAAAGCGAGGAAAAATTATAACTCAGTTGAAAGTTGCAGTTCCTATATATTTACAAAAGCACAACGATTTGGAAGAGTGGTTGCAAACACAGGAGAAGAAACTTAAAGAAGTTGAGGCTAACCCTAATGACAATTCTGAGGAATCACTCATGGAACGTTATGAGAAACTCCAAGTAACATATAATTATATAATATATCCTTGTTTTGAATAAAAAGTTTCTTGAACGAAAGTTGTGTTGTATTCATGTCGTATGCACAGTTTGCTGATCTCACATGTCTTAAATGTTTTACTGTAGCATCTACAAGCGGAAATGGAGATCAAAATGCAGGATATTGGTACATTGCAAACCGAAGTCCAGCAGCTGGTTAACGAAAGCAACAGATCTACTTCGAAAGAGTCAAAAATTGACGAACCTAAAAGGGAAGAAACGGATGAGCTTTCTGATATTGCAACTTCGAAATTTATGGAGAAAATAGAACACCTACAAGACCGATGGGATGCTTTATCTCAGATACTGGAAGCCCAAAGTCAGAGAGTAAGTTTGACATTTGACACGTGGATAATATTCGGTAGAATGTTTTGCTGTGCCTAACGTTTTTGAGATGATCTAACGGGTTGTTTTTTCTAACAGATTAGCAAATATGGCATTAATACTAATACAAAGCGTGGCATTGATTTCGTTGATATTGTGGCCATTTCAAAACAACAGGTGTGTTTTGTGCATGATTTAACAACACTATTATCACGAACATAACATTATATGAGGTGTTCTGAGACTCGAAACTTTGTTTAGGACTTCCCGAGAGCTAAGAAGACTAAGATAATGAATGAGTGGGATGCATCCAGTTCCAAGGTTAAGGAGTGGCTGGAAAGAACCGAGAGTCTCGTTGAATCCAGTAATGGCAACGCATGTACTTTTGACGAACTAAGTGTTGATGAGCAGTTGATACTTTGGGAAGATTTGGAGTCCGAGTTGACATCTAACGACGAAGTGTTCAAAAGTGCTATATCAGATTCAAATTCCCTCATTAGTGTAATGAGATTGGGTAATGCTATGATTTCATCAGTATGATATTCTTCACTTAATATTTTTAAAAATATCACTAGGTTTACAATAACTCGTGTCAAAATTATAGAAAATCAAGACACCACAGATATAGAAGAGGAAGCAGAACGTCTTAGCTCGAAATGGAATAATATGAAAAAGACTTTGCTAGAAAGGAAGCTTCTTATAGATTACCTTCTGGCTAAGAAGCAACTTCATAGTGAAATTACGTCAATGTTAAATATTCTTGCTGTGAGTACATTAAATTATCTTTGCCCTGGCTTTAAGGAAAAGTTTTAACGAATCGATGACACTTGTTGTAGGCTTATGAAAAATGGTTAGATGGTCAGGGTGAAGTCAGCCCCATATCTAATGAAGGCAGGAGGTTACTCGAACAATGTCGTGTAAAGAATAAAACCATTCAGTCACACGAAGGTCGGACCGCGAAACTAAGGGAGAAAATAAAGGAAGTACTTCAAATTCATCCAAAAGCGAATGACGACGATGAGTTGAAACTAGAAATTAACACATTCGAAACAAAATGGGATGAACTAGTGAAAAGGTACAGTTAACAACAAATTCAACCAGACTCAAGCTTGATCTGTAGGTTGTATTCCAAATAGTTCGTACATTTTGTTTTGTAACATATTTAATTTACAGACTGAAAGATCGCTTGAATGAACTGGAAGATATTAATGATATGTCACTTGAGGAAAAGTACAACGAATCATCACACATCGTGTCGCAGTGGATTAATCAAACTGAAAGCTTATTGTTGTCAGAAGAGATTAAACTAACCGATACAAACGTCATGAAACTGCTACATCAGAAATTAGAGGAATCTCTTCAAGCCGCGAAGACGCATGAAAAAAGCCTAGAAGCTATCGATTCTGGCAACACGAATTTGACACCAGCCGTTAGCACGGACGAACTTAAAGCTAGGTTCACTGAAATTAGGGCGCTCCTAGAAGATAAATACGCTCACTTGAGCTCTGGTGCGGGCATATAAATCCTTTATTTCAGAATATAATATTCCAGATACGATATAAGAATATATACATAATACGTTGTTGTTGCTTACAGTGGTTGGAAAAGTAGATCAATGGCAAGCAGAAATGGCAGGACTTGAAACATGGCTAGAAGAAGTAGACATTTTTGTTTGTGCTGAAAGCCCAGCTGTGGGTGATTTTGAAATTCTTGAAGCTCAACTTGAGCAATCAAATGTAAGACACTTTCTTAAAGGGCTATTTTGATGATCCATTTTATTGTTAGAGTTATAGTAATAGAATTAAATGACTGATATATATTGTATACGGAATTACAGGCACTGCAGTCCGATGTGATTACCCTCTCTCCAAAATTCAACCATCTTGACGTAACTGGAAAGGCGTTACTAAAGGAAGCTGATGAGTCCGTAATGCCTGCAATGCGAGCACGACTGTTCAAATTAAATACTCATTGGAACGGTACAACGAAAAAAGCCAAAGAACAAAATATACTTCTTAAGGAAGCTTTCGACAAAACAAAATTGGTAAAAAAAGGATGGGAACAAATCGTTTACAGTAACTGACAGATTTGACATTTGAGTTACTTACATTTTGCAGGTTATTCAGGGTATATCTGACCTAACCGAGTGGTTAAATGTTTTGCGGAAAGATGCACCTGAACTGGGCTCTCTGACAAGTCCTTCTGATTTAGCTCGACTGTCAAGAAAGTATCAAGCATTAAAAGACAGAGTAGATAAAAAACAGGATTTCTTTCGCTTGTTGAATGACAAAGGAAATGAATTACTACTTCTACACCAAAGTAAATACGAGTAACATTCTAAAATGTTTTGTGTGTAGCACATTTTTTAAAAAATCTAAACTGTTTTTTTGTACAAATTATAGAACACTGCAAAGACGATGCAAGACGGTCAGCCACGGTTCAGGAGTTGGCAAAAACTTTCACTCATTTAAATGCACGCTGGACAGATATCACTGGACTTGTAGACAAAAATTGCCAGCTTTTAAAGGAAGCGTCATATCTTTACGGAGAATTTCGGAGTAAGTCAGACACTCATTATTCATTTATGGTTTGTAAAGTTTGAATCGTGTTCACATATTAGAATTTGAATTTAAGGTCTGGTAGCTCAAGAAACCGACTGCCTCGACAGAATTGAGCGGAAATTGAAGAAGCCGGTGGCATCTGCTGCAGATGTTGAAGAATTATCAGAAGACCTGGGGGTAATTTCCGATTACGTATTAATTCTTCAAGCATAATAATATGTATGATTCCTCCAAACTATGTTTTTGATGAATTTCGATCTAGGATATTGAGTACATGGGAAGTCAACAAGATGCAAGGCTTGCTCAGCTACAGAGCATAGGTTATCAACTTGTCGAAAGAGGGGTCTTAGTTCAAGGCACGCAGGCTGAAGTAGCACAGGTTATGGCGAGGTGGTCGCAACTGAATCAAAAGGTAAATTTTCATTTGCTGCTGACTACAGTTATTTGAAAGTTATACATTTATGTAACTAACTTGACTGTTTTGTGGTGTTTCATGCATGTACGTAATAATTTAACCGTTTGATTTGCAACTGACCAAACTTGTGGTACGGTTCTGTGTGTGACCCTCACCCATCAACTAACTGGTAGGCTGAGGAAAGGAAAATAGAGTTGGAAAATGAGATGTGTGAAGCGGAAAAATGGGAGGGTGATGTGCAACAATTGTTTGACGGTTTAGAAAGTTCCGACAAAATATTGTCGGCACGACTAGAACATGACTTGACTGCCGAAGATTTACCTAATGACACACAGGTTGGTGTATGTCACAACGTGTTGATGTTGCTTGATTTTTGAATTTATAACTGCGTAAAATAATTTCAGTGCTATATTTATGCTGTTGAATTTAAAATTTGTAGCAACTCTCGGAAGAACTAAACCGACAACAAAATTTATTGGTGAAGATGTCGAAACAAGTGGACATTTATCGAAAAGCAGGAAAATTAGAAGCCGCCGGAAGACTTGAAGAACAAAAAAATATGCTTCAGGTGGGTTCTTTGTTTTACCACGAGTTGAGTCTTTGTATTTCTTCGAATAACGCTTCAATTTGAAGACATTTTGTCTGGTAGTCGAAGTTCTGAATCACTTTTACAAATGCATGCGTCTTTCTTTGATAGGAACGCTTTCAAGATGTTCAATCAAAATTTACTCAGTTTTCATCACCTCCCCCTGAATCTAAAATTTGGCCGAAAATTGAAAGAATTTGGCGATCTCTCCGGCAAGTGGAACAAACGCTCTGTTTTCTCGAACTCGCCTCTGACGACCCCGAAAGTATTCAAGGGCAACTTAATCATTGCACGGTGAGTGGATTTGTTTTTGAAAATCATTGATGTAGGTACAACAACAAGATTACTGATGTTATTTCTGCTGAAATCCGTTGTATGTGAATAGAAGGAATATGCAGTCTTAAGCGATCTCAAGCGTGAAGTAGAATCCGTCCTAAAGGAAGGAAGGCGACAAGTCGATGAGAAGAAAGCCGACCCAAAGTTAAGCTCGGAGCTCGACGGAATAAAAGCGCTATACAATAAGGTATCATTTGATACATTGGCTTTTATCGGTAATAAGAAGTTTTTATTGAAGCAAACGGTGAAATAATTATATGTTGGGAATTTTAGTTGGGAATGCAAATTGCTAGCATTCGCAATTCGCTAGAAAAGGGTCTTACAATAAGTACGCAACTTAATGACGAAATGCAATCTTTGGAGGCATGGTTGGACGAGACAGAAAATCAGCTTACTCGTGACTTTCCCGATAAAGAAGAGGAACAAGCAATCTTAAGGGTACATAAACATAAAATAAATATGCCTGGTAGACAATGTGATGGAATGTTTTCTGGTGGTATTGCCACTAACTCATTGAGTCGGCTAAGGAAATTTCTTGCAATGCAAATGAATTTCACCTACCCAATTTTTGAATTTGATTTTTATTGACTACTTGTTTGTTGATAAAAATTGCAGACACGAATCGAGGAGCTTCCCCGGTGGGCAAAAACTGTGGAAGAATTTGAACAAAACTACGAGACATTCCTAAAGCTGGTGGACCCGGTGTTGCTGGATTCCTTAAAGGAACGTCGCCAAATCATGCTGAAGAGATGGGAAATGTTTAGCGACCAAGTTGTTAAAATGCATAAGGACAATTTGAGTCTAAAAGATATGGACCAAGTAGAAGTGAAACAAAAAGCCATTGTTGGAGAACTTGAGGAATGGCTTGTGAAGGCAGAATCCTTTCTGGGCAAGTTATCAGGAGAAAATGTGGTGTTCACAGATGATGAAATTTTTGAGCTACAAGTAAGTAAAAAGAAAGTACTTTATTGCTTTATGCTATAACTATGTTATAGTTATAAATAACGCTACCATTTTCTAGGCTTTAAACGTTGACCTCTCTGAGAGAACGCTCAAGCTGGACAGCTTACGGGACGAATCGATTGATCTCATTGTGGCGCAAGGTGACCCATTCAGTGTATCAAATAAGGAAAACCTGGTGTTACAAAAACTATCTCATCGACTTGAAGCGATTGGCAATCACCTTCAGGTTTGACGTTATGTTTAACTAGATGTCTATGTTGTCTGCACTGTACAATACATGTGTATGTATATGTATGTTTTGCTTCATGGTAGACCGAAAGCTTATGCTCGTTGCTTGTGTGATTCCTTAGAACTTAAGTTCGTTCATTGTATTGGATGAGGACGAGGCAGATGAATCCGCTGATGACAATATAACGTTGAGCAAGTCAAAGTCGCAGTTAATGTCAGAACCGTCTGTTAGCTCTGCACGCTTAACTAAGCCTTTGTCTTCTTTGAGTGCATCCGCTTCTAATGCAACAGTCGGAATTTGCAACCCAGCCTTCGATTTTGAGGATGATGAAGATTCTCAGGATCAAATTCGTTCCATCAAGGACGAACTGCCTCCTATAAAAATGTCCAAAATTGAGGAAGATCATGAAGATGACGATGATAGTGTAACTGTGCGTGGTGACCTTAGTTCTTCTGGTAGGAATCAAGTGAAAACAAGGAGTTTAGCTGATTCGGTGTCTAGTGATAGGATTGTGCGAGAACATAGTTTCAACGAAGATGTCGCCAGCTCGAGAAGTTCAAAATCAAGGAAGAAGCCTAACGGTGTCAGTAAACAAAGCAGTGTAGCAAGTACCGGAGAGGAAGCAAGTGCTGACACAGACGAGGACGCTCAGTCTATATCTCTATCCACCGTATCAGAAGCATCAACAGTCATTCCTGGAGATGAGAAATCGAAACCGTCGGTAGGTGCTATGGTAAGTCCTGCATCGGTCCCCAAACGGGGTTCAAGAAAGAAGGTCGTCACCAACGAAGGAAACGTTAAGATTGTAGAAATTAAGTCCCGAGACGTAGTACAAGGTATTTTGAGAATGGAACCCAAGTTAGGGGCGTCAATGGGCACGAAAGATCATGTTGCAATTGTGAAAGTACCTCTAGCAGCGTCACAGAAACAGCAACAACAAATACGGTCTTCATCACAAAAATCTAGTTCTCATACACAACCGCTACCATCAGCTTTAAACGTTTCTGCTGGGTCAGGGCCAAGTCAACCTAACAAAGCCTGGTATTTGTCTAAGGTTCGGAAACGCTTTGTCACACTACTCTACTATTGGTTGTTTTTTGTTTGCAATATGAATGCACGGTTACCTGACCCTCCTGGACTGCTTTTATATCTTTTGGTTTGCTTTTGCTTTGTCTAACTAGCTATATTGGTATATAAATAGTAGTGCTTTATAACTAATTGCTTGGGTCAGCAGCGATTTTTAATAGTCTTCGAAGAAAAAGTGTATAGGAACCTGGAACAAATTTTTTATAGCGATTGGATTTTTGTTACAATAGTTCATTTTATTCAGTTCCACCAGCCCCGCACGATTTACAAGAAAGTGACGAACCTCTCTTTAATGGTTATTTTGCGATCAAAGAAAGCATACTAAACTGTATTTGTTTTGAAGCCAATCAATAATCTGAACAAGCCAGATGCATGGCTATACTTTGATATATTCACCAAAAATTTAAAAACTAATTTTGACTAAAACTTGTACAGGGTGTTGAGAAGGGTGATAATGGCGGTGGAAAGGATCAGATTTCGAAGTTTCAATCCCCAGAGACGGCTGGGTATGTGACTATTGTTAACACTGTGGTTAGCGAGGCTAATGAAACGCCTAACAGTCCGGAATTAGTTACATTCCAGAAGGAAGTGCTGGAGGTATCCCATACCTTGAACAAAATGGCCACAAAACTAGATGAAGTGGATAAAAATGGGGACCCACGGAGTAGGGTGGATGTAAGATAATATAGCCATCCAGTTCGGAAGAAATCGTCGAGTCGATAAACTCAGGATATTAAATTTCGTATTCATACTATTCATCTTAGGTGTTGGAGTTGGAACTTGGAGCAGTGGAGCCTGAAATAGCACTTACAATCAGTAAGGGAGATTCTCTAGTTTTTAAGATTTCAAAAATGGATATAAAAACTGCCAACCAAATTCGAGCCGCCCTTGATTTACTGCGTTCGGACTGGCTACAACTCAAAGCGAAAGCGGAAGGTCAAAGAATGACTGCATTAAGGCTAGAAGGTAATCAGATCGAATGTCAATCAATTATCCAACAACTGGAAGAGTACATTACGGACGCCGCACAGTTATCTGACAAGGAGAAAAAGGTGCGTTTATGTTACATTTATCACGCGTTGAAAAAGTTCGGATATAACCACGAATGTCTTTTATTGATCCATGTTTTTTCCTGAAGGACACAACCGGTGAATTTCTTAAGAAGAAGGAAGAATATAAAGGACTGAAGCGAAAGTTGGCTGACTTAGAGAAAAGAAATATTATTAGCTTAAATAAAGAATTTGAATCTCTTCAATCAAAATGGACGCAATTAGAAAAAGCATACAAAGCAGTACAGCCCAAAAAGAGAGATTCAAAAAACAAAACTGTTGATTCCAATGAGTCTTTTCCACCTATAATTAAACCAAAACCGATATCGCCTCTAAAAAAGGAAGGAGTACTTTCTCCTGAGTTTGTTATGAAGGTTAATAAGTTGCGGGAGCAAGTTGCAACTGTATCAAGGGCGCTCGGAGCAGCCGAGGATGTTAATGTTAGTAGTAAAAATTTTATGCTTTATTTCATATGTTTTGATAAATCCATTATAAATTATCACCTTTGTATTGCTTTGTAGAAAGTAAAAGATGACCTGGATAAAATCAGCCCTAAAATCCTGGAACTGGAAGAAATCAATGAAGCGGGCACTCGGGGTACACCTGAACAGATTTTGCAGGGGAAGAGAGTTCTGCAAAAGTTGCTGGACGAGTGGGCTACAGTGAACATAACCATAAGCCAACTAATGATGAGATCTCCTCCCAGTAAGAGCCCAAGTCCCTGTCCGACAGTTAATGTCAGTCCGCAAACACAGCCCTCTGATATTACTGAACTAGAGACTTGGCTTGATGAAATGGAAGCCAAAATGAAGGAATGGAAGGATACAAGTAACATTACACCTGAAGATTCTAAAATACGCTTAAAGGAAATGGAAGCTAGCATTTCAAAACGACATAGGTATTTTATTACCACTACACTGGTTTATGAGTTGTGCATCTCTAAAGATTGGTTCGCTTTGAAACGTTTTACTAAATTATGTGCTTTATAGGAGTGTCATGTTATTGATGAGTAAAAAGTCTCGCATGAGCCCGGCGTACGACGATTCGACTAAACGTATAGAAGCTATTGGTCACAGATGGAGAAATTTGCTTGCGGAAATGACAATTCGCAGAGATAAGTAAGAGCATTCTTTGAAATGGGCTAAAAAGTTAATCTTATACCTTGAATCTTTACTTAATAATGAAATAAAATTATTATTATTATACTTGACAGGATTTTTGGAGAAGGTGGCGTGCATAGGGTGCTATCAAGATGGTGGGAGCCTCACGTTGTGCTTAGGGACTGGATTCGTCGAGCGACAGAAGCGATTGACACTCCTATTAAAATAACAGACGAAGCCGCCCTTCGGAATTCGTTATCTAGTTTGAAGGTTAGTTAGATAAGAATGAATGCCAACTATTCAAGGAATAGATTTCGATTTCCATAGACCAAGGTGAAAGTGCAATTATTAACAGGCGACTTTCACTTTAGTCTATGAAGGAATTGAAAATAGTTATAATAATAATATGTAATTAAACGAATAATTCAACAATATCCAGATTCTGGAGCACGAAATTATTGGTAAGAAACCCGATTTGGAAAAGTTGAGACAAAGTAAACACCATTATGTTTCTGAAGAAGAAATCAGCTCTTTCAAGCGGGATATTGAAAAGGTAGGATTAAATATTCTGCTAAAATGTATATATTTTAAAATAATTAGTTAACAACACATTTGCCGAAAACTTTTTTAGTTAACTGATGTTCTACCAAACACTCGAAAGTGTGTTGAGACGAAATTAATGAAATTACGAAAAATGACATCTCAGTTAGATACCACAGCGTCATGGGTTTTGGAAGTCAGAGCCCAGGTAGCCACTGCGAAGCATCGACCTCCCAATGAAAAAGTTGCGGCAATTGAATCAATAATGGTAAGTCGTCATCTAACCATTTTCAAATGCTTTGCCATAAATGTGCGCTGTTTCCCAATCCTATAATTAACGAATCTGATATATGATTATGGTACACAGATTCGTATGGAAGATAAAGAAACGGAGGTTATGGAAGTCGTTCGTAATTCCATTAATCTAGAAAAGGAATGCACTGATTCTGGTCAAATCATTTCTCCTATTATTGCTGTAAGTAGGTTTTTTCCTGCTCATGCACACTAGATGTTGTTTATTATTTATTTATTTTGTTAGTTACTGTTTCTGGTAGATAAAAAAGCTCCTTTGCGTTGTTTATAGGAAAAAGTTCGGCAACTCAAGGAAGACTGGCTGTACGTCAAATCTCGGGGAGAGATTAACGCATTGACGCCAAATATTGAAAGGAAGTATTTTGATGTCAGTTCAACGAAAGTGCCAGGTATGGTTTGTGGTTCTTACATTGCTATTAGAATTGTATAGCTTTAATTTTTCATTGAAATCATCCGTGGGGTAGAGAACTGTACAAGTTCATGAGTTGTTTATGCAAACTACTCACTTTAGACCACATATACCACGTGGTTATGTGACCTTGAATTTCATGATATCACCTTCACATCGTATCACAAGCACCCGAGACTTTACTTGGAGAAAGTAATTCGTTTCGTATAATATATTTGCACGACTTGTAGACCATAAGTACACTGAAAATGACAACTTGTTAGCAAGTATCAAATATGATGTAGTTAACTACATTGCCCACAATTAGAATGCATCACAATGCCAAGTATGAGATTACTTGGTACAATAGAAAATTCTGGGCATGGTTCTCACCATGCCTCACTGCCTCACCATACTTTTGCATATATCTGTTCAATGTACAAACATTATGTGTATTTGCACACTTGCAAGGTTGTTTCTGAAGTGTCTGTTACTTCTACCCCTTTCCAATAAGCCGTGAGGCTAAATAAGCAATGAGATCCCAGGAATACTTGCGTATGGCAAAGATAAACATACGATTTTGGCTTCCCGTAGCCGGTCTAGGTTGTCCTATCCGTACCATATCTATCGAAACTTTCCCCTTTACAACACCCATTTTATACTTTCTTTTAGGAGAGACAAGTATTTCAACCCGAACTTGTTACAGTAACTGTATAAGCACATATCCAGGATAAGAAAGAGGACATAGGCAAACGCATGTAGAATTTGTGTAAACTACTAAAAGCTGAACCTGGTAAGGTTCACGTTTCGGATTCCATGCGCTGTGTATTATCGATCGTTGCAGAATGCCCGGCTTGTTAGTGCCCGAAAGCTCGCTCAGTTCTGTTTAGAGTTTAGAGCTGCTCCTGTACGACCCTTCTCTTGAGAAGGCCGAGACTTGTTTGTGCTCCCCTTGTGTTTGGTTGCTTTAGTTCATTCATCCACAGCCACACACACCAGTATGTTGATGTCGTTGACAAAACTGTCTCCAAGTCTTGTAGTCACTCCATTCTGAGGAAAAGGAAAACAAACAATTGCACATGATTCCATAATAAATTGTAATTATCAATACGGAAAGCACATATCATAGCATTACCTTGCCGAATATAGCATAAAAATATATTTCACTGTGAATATTTTTGACATATCTTAAGCACACTTGTCGTTAAATTTGTAATTAGAAATGTGAGGGAATGATAAATACCTATATGTGGTGAAAAGTGAAAGTTTGTAAGTTCAACATGTCAATTTGTATTGGTGATGCTCAAATGGAACGCAATGTCTAAATGTGATGAGTTTCTAACATGTTTTGCATTTTCTAGTCACATTTACGTGTAAAGAAGAGTCCTTTTAGGCATTCTAATTACGCGATTGCTGAAATATATGAAAAGTAACCAACAAATTTGACTGACAATCAAAGTGAGGTGCATCTACGTAAGAAATTTACACAACTTTGCACGTCTTCAAAGAATATAGATTTATCTTTTATCGTAATTGTGTCTTATAAAAGTTGGGTTTTTATTAGTCTATCAGTGTGATATCAAATGGTGACGTGTGACAGTATCTTTTGAGTTTGAGTGATACATAACGGAAGCAATACTCGTATATTATCTCATATACCTCGCTACGATCTTCCATTTAATTTTCTTTGTCTAACTAAAGGCATTCGTCATTGTTTACTGGACTCAAAAGGGTAAGTTTGTTTATGTTGACGTGTCCCGTTTGGCCAAACATTTTAGATGCGAAATAAACCGCTTTCTTATCAAGTGTCAGAATATGAAATGGCGATCGTGACCATCTGAAACAGTTGGTCAGCTTCTACTGAGCTTTACCTCCACTGTACAGGTTCCCATAATCTCGGCGCACATAAAGTATAAACGTTGAAAATTGGTGAAAGTATACTACAGCTTTCACCACATGCATAAGACATGTTAGTTAAATGATAACAAAAATGAGGCATGTTGGTTTAGAAAATGTGATAAAAATTGATTTCATTATGATCAGTGAATTCCCAAAAATATGGCCTGACTCGTTTTTGTTTTAGAACTGTTCTTGGTCTTGTTCATAGTATTGTATCATACGTAACATCTCCGCAGAGCAGAGAACGTAAAACTTTTGCATGAAAGTACGTGTTAGTGTTAGAGATTACTTGCACTTGCACTTACTCCACAATCAATATCAATCAACCTCGCATAGGCAAACTCCATGAAATTACATCGTTGGCGATGGGAACAACGAACAGCCAACCCTTGCAGTCAGTGTTTGTGGACTCACCTTATGTGTACACGCATACATGTGAAATATCTATCTACATGCCTGTATTCTTGCATGTTTTACATAAACAAGGATACTTGCATTTTGGATGTAAACCAATGTCCTTAGGTGTGACTTCTGCACACGTCAGTATTAGTATTAAACTTTCACTTTTACAATGTGTTTATGTTGATGTACATATATAATGTGACTAGTATCTCTGGTTCGCATGTGTGTCTTTACAATGTAACACACGTGTGCCAGGTCTCATCGTCAGGCAGAACTGTCTGGAGAGACATTTGCTCAAGTTTCTGCTTTATGAAACTATTATATTAGGAGGAGTTTATAACTTTTTTACGGGAGGCACATCGTCGTAGACCCAATTCAGAGTTTCCTTTAAAATTCCATTTTATGGAAACTCCAAAGAGAGATCGCGGTCGCTGATCAAATAAAAAGTTGCATTTGGATTTGAGCTAGACACCACGCTAATAGATAAATGGATTGATGCAAAGGGTTCACATTGGTGCTTTTTTTGTATAAGGTGGCATTTTCCTTAGTGCATACTTTATAAGTTGGAGGAATTTTTATCGTGATGCTAACTTCATCTGCGAAGGTCTATTCTATACGAATGGTTTCAAAAACCCATGGTAAGGAGAGTGAAGTTAAACTTCCAAAAATGGAGTCATGCAAATAAGGAGAGAGAAAGGAGAGAGGGGAGGGTAAGAGAAAGGTGTGTTAAAGCAGGGCTATTTGTTATATGAATATATTGATCCGTTAAGTGTAAAATTCAGATGTGAATGGGGATTCATATATTCACTACTACTGAAGCTTCTCGCGCAAATGCTGAAGCTAGGTTTTGTGGATTCTCATGTTGGTACTATACGTTTTCACTACTAGCCATTTCATTCTTTTCAACTCTTCCCGTCGACGTTGTACATGCATCACAAAGCGAAAAAGTATTCATGGTACTATCAGATTCAGCAGAGGTCTTCAGGAGGTTCCCTTTTAAGCATGTGAATTATTTCAAGGGAACATTACACTTGATACCAGAGCAGGTATCCGTGTACACCCTTGGAACATGAGTGAATAGAATAACGGAGACGGAAAGCAAATATTAAATTCTAAGACCAGAGCTCCAGACCAGCCTACCTATTTCATTTCTTGTGCAGGAGCTTATTACGTGATTATTTATGTCGGTTCCCAGCTTTCTGCATGATTGTATCGCGCTTTGTATGGTTTAGTAATCCAGGGTGAAAGCATCTTCATATGTCTGTAAGGTTCTATATGCCAGGTTATTCTATTCTATATATATTATGTAAATGTCTACACATCCACACCACAGACACATCTGTTAATATATTTTATGTATTTTCTATATGCATTGTTAAGATCCCACAGAGCTAGGCTGTCTGCGGTTCCTCCACATTTCTACTGATTTCTCAAAAAAATCCTGTTCTTCTACTCATATTTCTACGTTATGTTTGTGTGTGAGATATTTCGTATTTTCGTAACACCGGAGTTTCATAAATTCAACTCACCCGAAGGAGAATCGCGAATTTAAACCTTTCTCCTTGCTGTACAGAGTAGAGATGCAGTACTTTCATGTTCAGCAAACGTGAACGTCTCTGTCTTTGCTACAGAGAAGATAGGGAACGTATACATATTAGCTAATCCCGTAGGGTGGGTGGGAAGGTCATCGGAAGCTTACCCCTAATGTTAAGGTA